>CM038677.1:583402374-583635102 GCA_021605205.1 Aegilops longissima | reverse complement strand
GCAATTTAGTGCGGACAGGACTTCTAGAAAACGGAGTCCTGAAAGTAAGAAAAAATAAGAAAGAAAAAGAATGACACAATTGGGAGCCCCTGGTGCGGTTGAGCCGCATTCTAGGCATGCCGTGGTCGTGCCCCTCCCCTTAGGCCCATGGTATCTCTAGAGCGTAGTTATGTACGAGTAGTACCGGCTTCGCTGTTTCGCGAGGGCTGGGGTTGGGGCCGGATTGCTACGCGTGCTCGGATCGTGCCAGTCGGTCTTGTTGTAGGTTACTCCGGGCGCGCTTGACGGTGGTCGGACGTTTAATGGCCGGACCTGGGAATTGCTGTGAGAGGCTGCTTTGCACCTCCAACGCGAGGGCCGCCGTGTGCTCCTCTGTTCGGAGAGAGCGTTCGGTGTTTCCATTGATCGTGATTACTCCTTGAGGGCCTGGCATCTTGAGCTTGAGGTATGCGTAGTGCGGCACCGCATTGAACTTTGCAAATGCGGTTCGTCCAAGCAGTGTGTGATAGCCGCTGCGGAACGGGACTATGTCGAAGATTAACTCTTCGCTTCGAAGTTATCCAGGGATCCAAGACCACTTTGAGTGTAATCGAGCCCGTATAATTGGCCTCTACACCTGGTATGACGCCTTTAAAGGTCGTCTTTGTGGGTTTAACTTGAGGGTCTATGCCCATTTTATGCGATCAGTATCCCGATAAAGCAGGTTCAGTTGCTACCACCGCCCATCAGACTCTAGTGAGGTGAACTCCGTCGATGATTGGGTCAAGAACCAATGCGCGAATCCGCCGTGACGGATGCTAGTGGGTGGTCCTTTGATCAAATGTGATCGGGCAGGAGGACCATGGGTTGAACTTGGGCGACCGCTCCATCGCATATACGCCCCTTAGTGCATGCTTCCGCTCCCTTTGGGTATGTCGGTTGCGTATATCATGTTCACCATCCGCACTTGTGTGGGAAAGCCCTTCTGTCTTCTATTGTTCGGCGGCCGGGGCTCTTCCTCGTCATCGCTATGCAGCGCCTTGTCGTTGTTTTCGCACTTAGCTTGCCTGCTTGCTTGAACACCCAACAATCCCTGTTGGTGTGGTTGGCTGGTTTTCGGGGTGCCATGTATCCGCACAAGCGATCGAGTATTCGCCCAAGTTGGACGGGCCTGGGTATTTCTTTTGAATGGCTTCTTCCGCTGACCGGGTTTAGAGCCTCCGAATCTGGCATTTATCGTCAGATCTTCAGCATTATCACCGCACGCGGCGCTTATGCTTGTTGCGACATGACCTGCCATTGCTGTCCTTGGTATCCGAACTACCGGGTGTTTGGCCAAGTTGTTGCTTCGAGCTAGCCAGCTGTCCTCTCCGCGCAAAAGCGGGTCATGAGTGTGGTGAGGGCTGCCATGGATTTCGCTTCTCCCGCCCTAGGTGCCGGGCTAGCCACTCGTCATGGATGTTGTGTTTGAAGGTTGCTAGCGCCTCGCATCCCATACGTCAACGATCTGATTTTTTCTTGTTAGGAACCGCGTCCCGTAATTGTCGGCCGATTCTTCCGGCTGCTGAATTATATGGCTAAGGTCATCGGCGTCTAGTGGTCGCATATATGTGCCCCGGAAGTTATCAAGGAATGCGGCTTCCGTGTCCTCCCAACAACCGATTGACTCTGCTGGCAAGCTGTTGAGCCAATGCCGAGCTGGTCCTTTAAGCTTGAGTGGGAGGTATTTGATGGCATGTAGATCATCACCGCGGGCCATGTGGATATGGAGGAGATAGTCCTTGATCCAGACCGCAGGATCTGTGGTACCATCATATGATTCGATGTTTACGGGTTCGAAGCCCTCAGGGATTTGATCCATTACTTCATCTGTGAAGCATAGTGGGTGTCTGGCGCCTCAGATATTGGGCTATATCACGACGTAGCTCATATGAGCTTTGTCTCATCGTGTGCGCCCGGCGGGTTTGTTGTATCCGCGTGACGGTAATCATCCCGAGTCGTTAGGCGCCCACGCGATCTGTGAGATCGATCTTGTATGCTTTGCCTTATCCTCCAATATATCTCACAAGTCCGGCGATTTTCCCGTGCCTTGGTACTTTTGAGCGGCGCTGGCGTGGCTTGAGCGGAGGGCCGAGAGGTTTCTTCACGCGGCCACGGGTGGCCGGTCTGCCATGTCGTATTGCCGGTGACGTGGGTGCTTCTCCTCCGATCGAGGTAACGCCTGCGCTTTGGGGTAGCTTTTGAGGGGCGCTCGAGTTCATACTCTTGGGCTGCAAGGACTTCATCCATCTGCCGCCTAGCAGGTCTTGGTCAGCTCTAAGTTGTTGCTGCTTTTTCTTGAGGCTACTTGCCGTGGCCATGAGCCTCCATTTAAACGCTCTTGTTCGACGGGTCCTCTGCACGACGAATTGCGTCGCCGAGGCTTGCCTCGCCTTCGGGGGGGCGATAATTATCGCCCTCTACCTCTCTTTCGCCGCTGACTATCGCGGCGGACTTGCTTCTCCCTCCTCCCGTGCCGAGTCCTGCCGAGGGTCGCCTTCGCACCGTCCGGGTATTATTGTCTCCGTGTGGAATCATCGCTTTTACTATGGCGGGATTTAGAGCGGCGCCACGCCGCCGGCGCTTGGGTTATTTCTTGAGGGGTCATCCTCCGCCGCTCAATCGCCATTCCCATCTTTTGGGATGTCCACCATGTATATGTCATATGACGAGTTGGCCTTCCAGGCCCGTGGGCGCCGGGCTCTTGATCGCCTCCGCACCGTCGTCCATACCGCCGATGTCTTCGAGTCGGGTCGAGCATGTCGGTTAAATCATCGACAGTGGCTACAAAGTGGGTGGTGGTGGGCGTTGAATTTCTTCGTCGTCCGAATCCCAACCTTCCCGACCATAGTTCGCCGTGGCTCCTCGACAAAGAGAGAGACTTTAATGAGTTTAGGATATCGCCAAAGGGCGAGTGGTGAAAGATGTCCGTATGCGGTGAACTCCATAACCGGGTGCCCAATGGATTCGACCGGTAGACGCGCGGGAGGTTCGGAGTCCAGAAAGGAGTCCGGCACTGGAGTCACGAAGCCAGATAGGACAGGGATGGTGTTCGCTCAATCACCATGGAGATTTCAGCCCCGAGGCGGTGTCCAACCAACCGTCCTCGACGGTGAAACCGGCCCGGATTAAGGGTCGGAGCGGATATCGTGCGCCTCCAGTGGCGCTGTTCGGGCGGCGAGCTAGATCGTACCCATCGAGACAAAGGCGGCGGGCTCGCCGTGGTTCGAATCGTCAAGATCAAATCTCCGCGACATCGGCCGATAGTTCAAACTTCAAATCTGACCTGATGGCCAGGGCGAAGCTTAATCTGCTCCAGATGGCCTAGCGAATTGGCCCGCAGCACAAAGCCGCCGAATACGAAGATCTGTCCGGGAGAAAAGTCTCACCCTGGACTGCGCTGTTGTTGATGATTGAAGGAGCCATCGGGCCTATAGGTGACGGCACGAGGAAATCTCAATGAAAGCACCAATGTCGGTGTCAAACCGGCGGATCTCGGTAGGGGGTCCCGAACTGTGCGCCTAGGCGGATGGTAACAGGAGACAAGGGACACGATGTTTTTACCTAGGTTCGGGCCCTCTCGATGGAGGTAATACCCTACTCATGCTTGATTAATATTGATGATATGGGTAGTACAAGAGTAGATCTACCACGAGATCAAGGAGGCTAAACCCTAGAAGCTAGCCTATGGTATGATTGTTGTTCGTCCTACGGACTAAAACCCTTCGGTTTATATAGACACCAAATAGGGTTAGGGTTACACAGAGTCGGTTACAATGGTAGGAGATCTACATATCCGTATCGCCAAGCTTGCCTTCCACGCCAAGGAAAGTCCCATCCGGACACGGGACGAAGTCTTCAATCTTGTATCTTCATAGTCCAGGAGTCCGGCCAACGATGATAGTCCGGCTATCCGGACACCCCCTAATCCAGGACTCCCTCAGTCGTCCTTGTGGGTTTAATCCTTGAGGGATCTATGCCCATTTTTTGCACTATATCCTGATAAAGCAGCTTCAGGCTGCTGCCGCCGTCCATAAGGACTCTAGTGAGGTGAAATCCGCCAATGATTGGGTCTAGAACTAATCGCGCGAATCCGCAATGGCGGATGCTAGTGGGGTGGTCCCTTCGATCAAAAGTGATCGGGCAGGAGGACCATGGGTTGAACTTTGGGGCGACTGGCTCCAACGCATATACATCCCTGAGTGCACTCTTCCGCTCCCTTTTGGGGATGTGGGTTGTGTATATCATGTTCATCGTCCGCACTTGTGGGGGGAAGCCCTTCTGTCCCCTATTGTTCGGCAGCCGGGGCTCCTCCTCGTCATTGCTATGCAGCCCCTTGTCTCTGTTTTCGGCACTTTTAACTTGAATACCTTCTTGAACACCCAACAATCCCTGTTGGTGTGATTGGCTGGTTTTTCGGGGGTGCCATCTGGCATGAGCGATCGAGTATTCGGTCCAAACTGGACGGGCCCGGAGTATTTCTTTTAAATGGCTTTTTCCGCTGACCGGGTTTAGAGCCTCTAAATCTGGCATTAACTGCTGTATCCTCAAAGATTGTCGCTGCAATCGGGCGCTTGTGCTTGTTGCTACGCGACCTGCCATTGCTGTCCTTGGTATCCGAATTACCAGGGCTCTTGGTCATGTTATTACTACGAGCTAGCCAGCTGTCTTCTCCCGCGCAAAAGCGGGTCATGAGTGTTGTGAGGGCTTCCATGGATTTCGTCTTTTACTGTCCTAGGTGCTGGGCAAGCCACTCGTCACGAATGTTATTTTTGAAGGCTGCAAGGGCCTTTGCGTCCGGACAGTCGACTATTTGATTTTTCTTGGTTAGGAACCGTGTCCTGAATTGTCCGTTGATTCCTCTAGCTGCTGAATTATGTGGATTAGGTCATCGGCGTTCGGTGGTCGCATTATAGGTGCCCTGAAATTGTTGAGGAATGCGGCTTCGTGTCCTCCCAACAACCAATTGATTCTGCCGGCAAGCTGTTAAGCCAATGCCGAGCTGGTCCTTTAAGCTTGAGTGGGAGGTATTTGATGGCGTGTAGATCATCACCGCGGGCCATGTGGATATGAAGGAGATAATCCTCTATCCATACCGCAGGATCTGTTGTGCCATCGTATGATTCGATGTTTACGGGTTTGAAACCCTCGGGGATTTGATGATCCATTACTTCATATGTGAAGCATAGTGGGTGTGCGGCGCCTCTGTACTGGGCTATATCACGACGTAGCTCAAACGAGCTTTGTCTACTTTGTTCGGCCCGGTCGGATTTACCATATCTGACATGACGGTTATCGTCACGTGTCGTGGGGCGCCCACGCAATCCATAGATCGATCTTGTTTGCCTTGCCTTGTCCTCCAATATATCTCGCAGGTCTAGCGCATTTCCCCGTGCCTTGGTATTCTTTGAGCGACGCCGGGGTGCGGCTTGAGTGGAGGGCCGAGAGGCTCTCATGTCATGCCACGAGGTGGCCGGTCGGCCGATCATGCGCTGGTGATGTAGGTCTAGGTGCTTCCTCCTCTAATCGGGGTAGCAGCCTGCGTTTTGGGTAGCTCTCGGAGGGGCGTTCGAGTTCGTACTCTTCGGCCGCAAGGACTTCAGTCCATCTGTCGGCTAGCAAGTCTTGGTCAGCTCTAAGCTGTTGTTGTTTTTTCTTGAGGCTGCTCACCGTGGCCATAAGCCTGCATTTAAAACGCTCTTGTTCGACGGGATCCTCAGGCACGACAAATTGTTGTCGCCGAGGCTTGCCTCGCCTTCGTGAGGGAGGCATGTAATTATCGTCCTCTACCTCTCTGTCTGCCGCTCTCTCATGAGGGCTGGTTTCTCCATCCTCCTGTGCTGAATCCAGCTGGAGGGGGTTGTCTTCGGCACTGTCCGGGGTGTTATTGTCTCCCATGCCGGAATCACCGTTTTTTCTTTGGCGGGATTTAGAGCGGCGCCGCTGACGGCGGCGCTTAGGCTGCTTCTTGGAGGGGTCATCCTCCGTTGTTCCATCGCTGCTCCTTCTTTTGGGGTGTCCACTATGTATATGTCATACGACGAGGTGGCCTTCCAAAGGCCTCACAGAGGCGCTGGTTCTTGGTTGTCTCTGCATCGGCGGCCCATACCGTCGATGTCATCGAGTCGAAGTCGAGCATGTCGGTTAAATCATCGACAAGTAGGCTACGGCGGGGTGGTGGGTGGGCTTTGAATTTCTTCGTCGTCTCATCCCAACCTTGCCGACCATAGTCCGCCAGGCTCTCCGATAAAGAGAGAGACTTTAGTGAATTCAGAATGTCGCCAAGGGCGAGTGCTGAAAGATGTCCATGGCGGTGAACTCCATGATCGGCGCCCAATTGGATGTGATTGGCAGGGGCGCGGAAGGTTCGGAGTCCGGAGGGGAGTCCGGCACCTTGGAGTCACAAGCTTCGCAAAGGACAAGGCTGGTGTTCGCTCGATCGCAGAGATATTGCAGCCCCGAGGCGATGTCCAGCCACCCGTCCTCGACATGCAATGGCCCGGCTCCGAGGGTCGAAGCGACACGGTGCGGCCTCTAGGGCACTGTTCGCGGCAGAGCTAGACCATGCCCATCGTGAATAAGCAGGGCGCTTTCGGCTGTGGCTCGAACCCGCAAAGATCAAGTCTCCGCGACGCCACCGTAGTTCAAACTTCCAAATCTGACCGATGGCTGGGGCGAGCTTTCGATCTGCTCTAGATGGCTGTTTAATTGGCCCGCAGCAAAGCCGGCGAATCTGAAGATCTGTCCGGGAGAAAAGTCTCACCTGACCGCATCGTTGTTGATCGGAGGAGCCATCGGGCCTAAAGATGACGACACGAGGAACTCTCAATGAAAGCACCAATGTCGGTGTCAAAACCGCGGATCTCGGTAGGGGGTCCCGAACTGTGTGTCTAGGCGGATGGTAACAGGAGACAAAGGACACGATGTTTTTACCCAGGTTCGGGCCCTCTTGATGGAGGTAAAACCCTACTCCTGCTTGATTAATATTGATGATATGAGTAGTACAAGAGTAGATCTACCACGAGATCAGAGAGGCTAAACCCTAGAAGCTAGCCTATGGTATGATAGTTGTTCGTCCTACGGACTAAAACCCTCCGGTTTTATATAGACACCGGAGGGGGTTAGGGTTACATAGAGTCGGTTACAAATGGGAGGAGATATACATATCTGTATCGCCAAGCTTGCCTTCCACGCCAAGGAAAGTCCCATCCGGACACGGGACGAAGTCTTCAATCTTGTATCTTCATAGTCCAGGAGTCCGGCCAAAGGTTATAGTCCAGCCATCCGGACACCCCCTAATCCAGGACTCCCTCTATGACGCTGAACCCAGTGTGCCTTGTTTTTACCGGCCTCATGTGATAGTTTTCACCCTGTTTTCTGTTAATTAACAAGGCAACCTTTTCTTTGTTACTACTCCATCCGTTCCAAAATAGATGACTCAACTTTGTACTAACTTTAGTATAAAGTTGGGCCATCTATTTTGGAACGGAGGGAGTACTAGTGAATCTGAAATCATTCGGGCAGATAAAACGATCACTTCAACCCAATTATCGCAGCAACTACTTTAAAAGAAATTAGTTAGCTGCTGCATGCGTTGCACGGAACATCAAGATGCATTTGTATGAGTAGTTTATCTTGTGAGACAAAAGGCTGAACGAGGGAAGGCCTTCTTTGCGAACATGGAGAGACGTGTGGGTATATTTTTGCAAAATTGCCATAGTTTCTTTCCTATCCGTTAGATATAAACCGATGGCCTATATTGCAGGATGGCACGCACACCATCATCACTAACTCTGTTTTCTATTTTCCGTCCGAAAATACTTATCATCAAAATGGATAAAATAGATGTATCTAAAACTAAAATACGCCTAGATACATTTCCTTTTATCCATTTAGATGACAAGTATTTCCGGACGGAGGAGTATTTGTCTTTTAGAGATTTCAACAAGTGACTATGACCGACCTTACCAACATACTCAAAAAGTAGTCCATAATTTTGATGTTACCCTCTTTTCTTGGCGATGCAAAGGCCATCTGGATACCTCATAAATAAATCAAGGACAAATTTGACCCTTCCTGAAAAGACATACGTAGCAAAATGAGTGAATCTACACTCTAAAATATGTCTACATACACATCCGTATGTGGTAGTCCATTTGAAATCTGAAAAGACAAATATTTAGGAACAAATGGAGTATATATAAGAGTAGACATGGAGATATATCTCCAAAGATGGTCTACAACAAAAATGTGCTGGGCTGGTTAGCGCGGATGCTCGCAACGCGATGACATGAGTTCAATTCTGTCTTTTAACTTTAGATTTGTATATTATATATTACTCTACTTATTTAATATATACTTCTTGCGCTCTCAGATCGACAAAGGGAACCCACAGAGTACTTAGAATATTAAGGATAGACTTGTTTCTTTTTAACTTTCTGCGAAGTTGTAGCCACCTCGCAAGTCACGTGTACACTGTACATGCAATTAACTTTTTATAGAGGGACAATCATACAGGCAATTAACTCAAATGGATTGGATGTCACTCTATTATTTCCAGCATAAAGAGCATCTCCAACGGCAGCCGGCAAATTTCCTCCCGCTTCCTTCCGCGGAGGACAACATCAAACGCCAGTGGCATACATTTTTACAACTCTAACCAACCAGATGAAATTCGTGCAAACACGGACTGATTTCATATAAGCATGAAGGATTTCGTATAAAAAAGCCGGATCTTCATATAAACATGATGGACTTCATTACATTTACATGAACTAAGAGGTGCCAATCCGGCTCTCTTGTATAATTAATACTCCCTCCGTCCGGAAATACTTGTCCTAGAAATGGATATATCTAGACTTATTTAGTTCTAAATGTCCGCCCGCGGATCCCTTTGTCTTCCTCATGTTCGTCAGACACTTGCGGGGTCGATGAAGGTCCTCGGAAGAGACGAAACAGCAAAGAAACCACCTGAATCCGCGGTCGTCGCCTCGGCGGTGGCCTTCATGGGTCCCAAGTGGTGGCGGCCTCCCGTGTTCTACTTCTCCTCGATGATGGCGGTGGACAGGGAGAAACTGGCCACCGACTGGTTGCTCTCCATGAACCCGGCTTCTCTCTCTGCCTGCATGGCGCTGCCGCAGGCACGGGAGGCGCGCCCACAGACACGGGAGGCGCGGCCACCGCAGACACTGGTGGAGCGGTACGACGCGGTAGCGATGGCGCCAGTGCCCGCGTGCTTTCGCCGCAGCAGCCGACGGGAGCAACTCGCCACTCCTCATCGAGCTGAACCGGAGCGGCGAAGTTATGAACCACGCTACCGCTTGGGGCGGCAATCGCTCTGCTGGCCAAGCAAGGTTGGTGAAGCACCGAGCGGCCTCGCCAGATCCGGAGGGCTCGGCGGGCCACCCACCGGTAATATGCCGGAGAATGGCTCATCGGAAGCCATCGAAAGGGTGGAGAAAATGGTGAAGGAGGAGATGGGGAGCGGCGGAGGGTGCGATTCTTGCCCGCCCGTCTGTCTCGGCCTCGTGTAAATAGAGGGCGACGGTAGGAGCTTGGCGGCGCCCGCCTCGCTTAAACCGAGGCGGACGGGAGGAGCTCGGCGGTGTTGCGTTTAATTCTGCCCGCCATGAACGGACATGTGGTCGGAGTAGGATTCTCGGTTTGCATGCGGGTTTAACGGAGGGTTTAATGGAGGCGCCGGGCGTGCAGCGGCGGCATTAAGATTATTCGATTTGACAAAGATTAATGAGCCACAAATCACAAAGGCCTCGCCTCGTGAAACCGACCGAGCTAGACTACCCCGCCTCTAGCCTTTTAAAAAATGTATATACTCCACTTTTGTACAGTAAGTATCGATGGATTGCGCCATGGAGCAAAACTTGAAATTAAAAAAATAGTGGTACATATAGAGAGCGCTCGTGAACTATGTGTCATACATGGCAATAAATAAAGTACTACATGATACTTATATGATACATGGCGCATGAGTACTAAGTATTATTAATACAGTTTTGCTAGAACTCATCTAGATGAGATATAATTTGGTCTCATTCATCTTTTATAGCCATTGGATGTGATGCTATAAGATGCGTGTGTGCTGACGTGGGTTGTATTTGTTCTTGTGCAACGAACTGACCACTGCATGTCATGTTTGATAGTCTCAAGTCATTAAAAGCATGCAAGCCCCACATCTCTTCTTCGTTGATTCCTCTATTTATGTCAAAAAATAAGAAACAACATGAGAGTTAATGCACCACGCCTATGTGTTAGACTAGCCACAATGGTGACTAACATACACTAGTAACATACACATATCCCTAGACTATGTTACTACCTTCATAGTGGGTACTATCTCCGTCCTGGTTTATAGGTCCCTTTTATAGTTTGTGCCAAATTTTGACTAAAGATTTAACTAACAAAATGTTAATGCATGTCAAGAAAAATTATCTCATTGGATTCGTCTTTGAACATAGTTTTGAAAAATATAATGTTTGGTGACATGCGTGAACATTTTCTTAGTTTACTCTATGGTGAAAATTTGGCATGAAATACAATGGGGACCAAAATTTGGCATCACTGTAACTAGTACTCCATCCGTCAATTTATAAGTTGTGCTTACCTTTTCCATCAACTTCGTGCAACGCGCGGGCATCTTGCTAGAAACACTAGAATATGTCTATATAATCCGTATGTGATAGTCCATTTGAAATCTCAAAAAAGACAAATATTTAGGTATGGAGGGAGTAATATATTAGGAGTATATCAAAACAATAGTGATTTCTTTCAAGTTTGTGAACAAATACTACTATTCTACTACTTTGGATCCGTGCAACGCACGGGCACATTGCTAGTAAAGGAAAAGGCTCACCACGTTCAAGGCCGCACTCCCCACACGCCTCGGAACCGGAGTACCAACACGGTCCGTCCGCATGACACATAGCTTAAGGAAGGCGTGTTGCCTAGCGATGGCGGAGCTTGAAGCAAAACGTTACGCGTGCCAGCCAGCCGCTATAGAAATTACCCTTGCTTGACGCTCCATGCCTCAAAACTGGATGTACAACTACGAAAATCCTGCTAGGTTACGGGCGGGCCAGGCACGTGTTGGCCCTCACGTAGCTCCGCCCCATGTGCCTAGCATTTTCACTTTCATGTGGGACCGCCTGCTGAGCAAACCGACACCCCGCCCGCCGGGTTGGAAAACAAAACAAGGGAAGATCTAGCTGTAGCACGGAAGCCAAGAAATTTTGTGTCGACGGGCTCGTTGATAGAGTAGGAGCATTCTGTATTAGTACCACTCCTACCAAGTTTGTACTCCTAATACTATTATATTACTAGTACTACCACTATACAACTAGTAGATACATGCACGGCACAACATCGTAGGAACAAAAAACGGGAAGATCTTGTTTTGGATGATTTATCTTTTTTTAATCAACGTAGTATGAATAATATGATGTGGGGGGCACCCGTGAAGCTTATGTGGCTTGGTTGCATGGCTACGGAAGGTTAGAGAAAAATAAATAGATAATGTATTTAGAGTGTACTCCACTAAATAGATATACTTTGGATCCATTGCAACAGACCGGCACATCTATATCTACACCCCCTATATAGTGTGTGAAAATCTTTGAAAGTTGGTCGTTGGATGAAGCCAATCCAACGGTACAAACATGGAAAATCCGAGCACTATTGGCCATTGGATATCATCCACCAGATTCTGCCACATGTATAATCTAGAAGACTCCATGGTTGAACTTAATTCATGACTAAATTTGCCACAACTAAGCTCAGGCAAAGTTATCAATAAGTTCTTCAAAATGAGAGCCACAAGTTGGCAAGCCTAAGGGAATCTTGCCACATTTTTTGTGTGTATGTCATGTGGGGCCAGTGTGGCTTGCCTAAGGTGTGGCTTGAACCAAACACTCACCTAAGTTAATCAAACTTGCCTAACCTTACATTCCACCAAATTTTGCCACAAGTTGGCAAGCCTAAGGAATCTTGCCACATTTTTTGTGTGTATGTCATGTGGGGCCAGTGTGGCTTGCCTAAGGTGTGGCTTGAACCAAACACTCACCTAAGTTAATCAAACTTGCCTAACCTTACATTCCACCAAATTTTGCCACATGTTAGAATCCGTAAAACTCCACATGTAGAAGCATAATGCACAAACCACCAGAATCTCATGCGTAATGCACGTACCTTCCTACTACTACTAGTAGTAGTAAGAAACAAATTCCAGTTTTGGCACGAGCTCAGATCATGGGGAGCACCACAAGGCCTGCCGCAGGAGTTACATTTTCCTCTCGGGGCCCACGGACCGAATTTCAGTGGCTTAGTGCCCGCCTATGAGTCAATGACATGTGGGCCTTAAATGCGGCTGGCCCACATGTCATTCTCATGGTGGTGGTGTGGTTCGCAACTCACTGCTCGAGATGAACCGCCGGTGGTGGCGTGGCGTGGCGAGGGTACCACACCTGGGCGCCGGGCGTTGAGGCGAGATGGCCACACCGGCGGGTACTACCTGTAGTACATAAGTACTCCATCCGAGGATTGATGCCCGGACGAAATGTGTCACAGCCGCTGGATGAAAATTCGATGGTGCAGGAGTACGGATCGAGCACAAGCAGCGGAGCAGCAAACCGCGCCCAATCGGGTGTGTCTGTGGTAGAAAGTTGATGGTCGCCGCAGTTCGGCTGCCCGCATGTCATGCACACAAAGGCGGAGGAGCGGTGGGGCCGAGAGGGATGAGGGCACGAACAATCCTACCATTCTCGTCATCGACATGTGGGACCCATAAGCGGGGTCCCACCCATCGTCAAGGAAAGGTAGGGCAAGGCAGTGATAGCCACGCCGAGGATCCATGTCCACGCCGGGGACGTCGTGCCGTGGGTTGGAGCGGCGTCGTGGGAATCGCTTGTGGGTGTGGCAATGGTAGAAACAAGAAATGTGATGGCCGCCGTGGTTCAACTTCCATGGACAAGTTGTCGTGTCTGCTGACACATGTATATCAAAACTAGAGTGTTTATATTTCAAGCACGTGAACAAGTATTATTCTACTAGTTTGGATCCATTGCAACGCACGGGCCAGCACATTGGTAGTAGTAGTGTCCATCTCTATCTCTAGAGGCCTTCCCTCGTTCATCCTTTTCTCTCACAAGATAAACTACTCATACAAATGCATCTTGATGTTCCATGGAACGCACGAGGATGTTTCCTTGGGGTCTCTCCAAGACGGCGTGGTCAGAGTTGCAAGTTGACGCCCTTGAGATGCCGACGTTGAGGGCACTCGGATTTCCTCCGATGAGCAGTAAGATGAGTTTGATCACGTAGTAAATGCATTCTAAAGACTACTTCCGTGTCCATTTCCTAATTCTCCCCCGCCCACTGCTTCACGTGCTAGGCTCGGTGCAGTGGAGATTGGCTTGCATATGTACGGGAGGGTACCAACATCAATTTGCACAACATTTACAATGGTGACAACGTTCCCGCAGAACCTTTGTCCAACATTGGGATCAGCCATGCAACGGGCCACCGCATGAATTGGTACGATGGAACCACGGTGAGATTGAATAAAAGATAGCACGAACCTTGCACATGGCGGTCAAAGACGGACCATGCTGTCTGCGGCCGATTTGTTGCCATACGAGTAGGAAGACGATGTGCTCCTTTCTAACCGCATCTTCACGGTGACAAAGCAGGGGACTTATTTTGTATGGGACACATCCTACGATATAGTCCCTCTCTCCCAGTTTATTTGTTTTGAATCTTTTCGTTTTATAAGTTTCAAATTCAAATTTAGAGCTCCCCATCACATGTTGAGATTACAATGTCCATTAAATCGCTATGCATGTATAGTAAAGAAACAAATCTCGAGTTTGGCACGAGTTCGTGCTGGGAGCACCACAAGCCCTGGCGTGGAGTTACATTTCCTCTCGGGACCGCTGGACTGAGCTTCAGCGCTTACTACACCTACCTTTGAGTCAATAACATGTGGACCCGATAGGTGACTGGTCCACATGTAATGCTCCCAAGGCGAGAGGGGTAGTGGGGCCAAGAGGGGTGAGCCGCAGGTCGGGGACATGTGGTTTCATGGATTCGAGCGCGCGTGGGAATCAAGGGTGGCTGTGGTAGAAACTTGATGCTCGCCGATTTTAGGTGGCCCACATGTCATGCACACAAAGGCAGAGGGGCGGCGTCCGAGAGGGGTGAGGCGCACGTCGGGGGGCGTGGTGCTGTGGGTTGGAGAGGCGTCGTGGGAATCGCGAGATGAAACATGATGGTCGTCGTAGTTGAACTTCCATGGACAAGCTGTCATGTCTACGGACACATGCACTATATACCGATCACTGGAAGGAGTAGCAGAGAAAGCTATATATGCGGATAAATAGTTCCTTATAGTCAAGCGGACCCACGCTACTACTCTGTTCCAAAGACATGCACACCATCGAAATAGTCCATCTATATCAATATACACCGAGAGGGAATATTTTTTTTACAAGAGAGGAAATAGTTCATCCATCCATAATGCCCTCCTGCTGGTGCAGCCTTTTCTTCTTCTTCTTCTTCTTCTTCTTCTTCTTCTTCTTCTTCTTCTTCTTCTTCTTCTTCTTCTTCTTCTTCTTCTTCTTCTTCTTCTTCTTCTTCTTCTTCTTCTTCTTCTTCTTCTTCTTCTTCTTCTTCTTCTTCTTCTTCTTCTTCTTCTTCTTCTTCTTCTTCTTCTTCTTCTTCTTCTTCTTCTTCTTCTTCTCATTCTCTGTGGAGACGGCTTCAACAAGCTCTTTGGACCTTGCAGCTATCTCAAACTCACACGGGCATCGAGGGCAGCATATTTTATCCGCTCGACATCAAGGGATAATTCTCCCATCCGACGACCTTAATGCCACCGCCTCGTCACCCTTCTCAAGATTTGTACCGAGCACAAAATTTGCTACGTCGAATAGGGATGGTGTCTGCTTAGCACAATCTTCTACAGGAATTTTGATTCTGGTTTGTAGGTCAGCGATGCTTTTCAAATCAAGGTTGTACGGCTCCAGCTTCTGTTTGTCCCTTCGATGGCTGCCCCACAAGTATACATCCTCCCGAGACAAGAAATCGTGAAGCTCACCTGGTATGGAGGGCGAGTGTATGATGTGGTACACCAAAACATCATCTTCGAGGCACAAATGAAGGACGGCGGCGCTACTGGATCTTCCTGTGGGCACGCCTGTACTCTGCGTCGAGACCGATGACCTCGCCTCTACCTTTTGAGGGAGTTGGATACATTGTTGATCCACCGCCGAACAACCCTTGGGTGGACGGTGACGGTGGCAACTATGCGCATCGAGCCTTCGACGAGGACATGTTGGACGCTAAAACCTGCATCTCGATCTCTTTCGCCATTTGGAACCGCTGAACGGAGGGCTATGGTTTGGAGAATTAGGATTAGATGGCTAGTCTAATCAAGTAGTAGATGATTATTTAAAGAGGTTAAAACAATGTGAACGAGGGGGTTTGGATGCAAATGAAGACGAAGGGAGGTGAAGAAGCCGAGGCGAATCGGTTCCCGATGGAGAAGTAAATGGGAGAAGTGGCGTGCAGGCAGTTGATTAGACGGCTAGGTAGACTGAACGAAAAGGCTATGCGGGTAGACTGAGGAGTCGTACCTGGTCGTGTACGTGCCCATCCTTCCTGATAGGTGGGACCTATGCAAACAGATAAAAAAATGTGTCGTAGCTTTTTTTTTGAGCCCGTGAGTGGGAGACACAACATTCTCTGGTTAAGGAATACTCCCTCCCTTTAGGTGAGTATAAGTCACCTATTGAAAATCAGGTTTTCCCAAAACCTTTAGGCGTGGAGCATTAACTTCCTGCTTGATCCCCTCCCAGCCTCGTTAGCCAGCATTCTCTTCCTCTACTGTCGCGTTCTACCTTTCCATTTTTCCTCTTATGAAAATCAGGTTTTCCCAAAACCTTTAGGTGTGGAACGATCTGCATGCCGTCCTTGATGCACCAGAACGACCACTGCATGCATCACGGCAGGGCGTTGATTGGGCATGCACGAGAATTTGGTTCTGCTCGCAATATGGATGATACCTGAACGATGAAGTGAACAGGCATGCTAGCACGGGAGACCTATTTCCGCTATACAATACTGGAATACTCATGTTCCTACTACTAGTAGTAGTAGTAGTAGTAGTAGTAGTAGTAGTAGTAGTAGTAGTAGTAGTAGTAGTAGTAGTAGTAGTAGTACAACTGTCGTACACTTGATGTTCAAAATACTATTCATCCGGTCCTCACAAAGGAAGTGACAACACCTGCGCTACGACACTAGTCCAGCGAGCGGGCGTGTTCGGGTTACCAAAGTTAGCCTCACCACTGCACTGGGTAGTCTGTCACCGCCGCCAGACAAGACATTGGCACCTCGCCTCGCCTCCTCTCTCGCTCCCATAGCACCACTCCATCTCCATCTCCTTCTCCGTCTCCGCTCCGTCTCCATCTCACTGCGCCCCTGTACCGTCGCCTCACTCGCCTCCCCAAGACCACTATTCCTCGCTAGCCGCTCCAAAGACCGACATCCTTCTCCCCATAAATCAAGCCCCTTCCAAACTCCACCATGGCGAACGTGAACCGCGCAGCATCCATATGAGCCGCGATTGAGCAATCTCCCAGTGACATCCTCGACCTCTGTTGTTCGTGTATGGATATGTTGACCGCCTCGCGGCTGGCTGCATGCTCGAGGACATGCACACGCCATCGCCAAGCGAGGCCTAAGCTTTTCAAGACACCCCGCTTGCTGCTATCTGGTCTTGCGAGATTGGCTCACCATGATACGGAGGCGTGCATGATGCCCTCGACTTCAATCCGATCTCCATTAGCCAAACTTCTTTGCGGTATGTAGTGTGTCGCCGACATCATTTCCTCGACATCGATCCGATCACCATCGCCCAAACTTCTTGGCAGGTATGTACTGGGTCGGCATGAACTCCCATCGGATGGCTGCCTTCGAGAAGACGGTAAAAGTTGGTGCTCGTGAACTTCCGCACCTCCCATGAGATTATCCTTCCTCCGCTGGATTATATAGAGTATTACCATCGCGTCCAAGTCATCTAGATTACTACGCCGCTTGGACGGACCTTGTTTTGCGAAGATTGTAATCTGCCAAGTACCCACACGACATGCGAAATACGCAGACTTCAAGCTAATTGCCTTGTTCGACCGCGGACTCGCCTATCTTTACGCCGGTGCCTTTTTAGCTGGAGACAACTCGGCTCGCAGTGGATCATCTTCAAAGCTGATACACACTTCTATGATGCTATTGAACACAATGGCATCATCTACGCGATCGACAAAGCAGATGGCACCACGTATTGCTGGGACGGCGTGTAAGTTGTTTCCGCCTCATGTTAATGATGACGCCATGACACTGTTTGAACTTTTTTGATGATTGGCATATCCCTGTTTGAGCAGAATTTGAGTAGAACTATGGCAATATATTAGAGACGCCAGAATCAGCTATATTTGGAATGAGTTAATTCATGCGATTGTGACCATGTCATTACAGCCAATTTGTACCCTGAATAATCAAACGGTTAGGAATATATGGATATTATCCTTATTTTACAAGAATCTATATACTACTACTAAATATGAGTGTGTATCAATGGCCATGTTAGTTTCCTCATTTTCATGATGTAGAAACATGCACCACATTGTTGGTTTCATCTAACCATACATTAGGGAAGTAAATGTGCATATGGAGAACTCTATATTTGGAAGTAGTGAAATCCTGCAATGCTTACCATGTGTACATACCTATATTCGCCCTTCAGCAATCAATGACTAGAATAATATCCTCACAAAAATTTTGCCCACAGAACACGAGTATATAACAATGCATGGTCTGTTAGTTACCTTGAAGAATTTGTTTGTGAGGACAGAACATGATTACATAACATGCATGACATGGTAGTTTCTGTGAAGAATCGATTATAGATAACATGAGTATAACCATGCATGGCACTTCTATATTTTCAACCCAAGATACATTTCCTGTATTTTCCTCCCGCCCAACAGGACATATCAATGATGTTTCTTGCATTATCCTACTCATACTCTGAACAATGGTGATCTTACATTAACAATGCATGTCCTTTTTGATATGATGCAGTGTCCCTACAGTTACTGCCCTTTGTAATTACACCACCTTTGCCAAAAACAGGGAAGCATAACTGGTTCCTCGCTCGATCAGACGACGGCAAAAGACTGATGATCATTCGGACACATGAGCCGGAAAAGTTATATCTACAAGCACCGTGTAATACGTGAGTATCCGGACACTGGCTGTTACGTCTATGAGCAGGATACCAGCTTGCTGAACCGGGTAAACAGCCTTGCTTCACACTCTTTGTTTCTCAGACTCAATTATCCGATTAACCAGGAGATCACCGTTGGCAAGGACCTTGATGGCAGAGAGGCTCTGTTTCTATGGAAAACTGTGTCTACACGGCGAGCCCTAGGAGTTCGGGAGCATACTCCCCTGATTGTCAACGATACAGCCTGCAGCCAAAAGAAGGTGAGAATGACAAAGGCATCCGGATTAACTTTTATCCTTGGATGTACGACATGCAGTGATGTGGTTCAAGCCTTCAGGTTGATAGGTAATTGGGCTGTTGCATCGAAAGGGTGGAGTACTGGTGTCTCCGGATCACTGGTCGCTGAAGCGGGGCTGCAAATTATGATGGTGTTGGATCATCTCTTCGAATGACTTTGTTGTCTTTGTTGCTGGTTCTGGATGGGTAGTTCTTTCTTTTGTTATGCATATTCCTTGTCATTTGGTCATCCTCGTCTATGTCACTCTTTCTATGTAATAGTTGCTTCTGTTTAGAATGTCATTCTCGTCTGGATCACGAGAGTCTGAGCGCTGCAGATGGGTACGTTTTGGTGGTGTAGCAAGACTTCTTATGAACTATCATGTCTTGCTGTTTATGTCAGTAGTAGTCACTAGTCAGTGTTTGAATGTTGTATATATCGTTGTTTCGAACTGTTTATTGTCTCGAACTACTGGTGGGCTAAATGAGGGCATCACCATTCTCCAGTGTTCAGAGTATATCTCCTTTTTCAAGTTATATAATTTGAGCTCACTGTCTTTTCGATGATGTACACTTGTTTGGGCCAGTGAGGTGTCGTTGAATATGGGCCGAGTAGTAACGCAATGCCAAACAGGTCAATTATGACTCTCAGGCCGGGCTCTCAAAAGATCCTCAAAAAGGTCGGGCTCTCCAAAAAAGAAAGAATAAGGACTCTTAGGCCGACATGTGGGCGCCACGGTGTTTTCAGCGCTTATGCACCGAGAGCATATTGGCGCATGCTCAAATTCATGCTACCTTTTCATCCCCGCCTCCCACCCTCCCCACCTCTGAATCTCGATTCCTACCCAGTTCCCCAAATCCCCCCTGTACTCCCTGTACTCAAGCGCACTATCATGTCGCCGGTCAACGCGGATCTCCGAGCCGAGATCCTGAAGTCCGTCTTGCCTTTGGTCGTTGCGTGCTGTCGCTCAACAGTGGCATGGCGGCGCTTGACGACCAGTTTGTCGGCAAAGTGCTGATGGTAACCATCAACGGCGACCGCCTCCCGTCTCGCCGGACGACCTTGTCAAAGCTCTTGGCATTGCGCACGACATCCAAATAAGTGACTTTCGTCAAGTCTGTCCGCCACCGGCTGATTTCTTCGTCAGTTCCGAACAACTTTCGACCGCAATCGTGTGTTCAATCTTCCGGCGCTTGTTCTACGATGGCGCTACCGGTGAGCTTTGATCGGTGGCACCTGTGATGGGGCTCGGTGCCCTCTCGAGCTTGAGTTTTTAACAAAGCTTACCTTCCACGGCATGCCTCGACGTGCTTGGAACAGCGAGTCCATGAACGAGCTTATGAACGACCTTGGAGGTGAGCTCATATGTATGTTTGTTCCTCCGCATAGCTGGGCTCACGGTTATGGCATGGATGAAGAAGTCGCCCACCATACCGAAGGTGATTGGTGTTGAGATACCGTGCAGGAACCGGGTTGTACTATTCGTCGCCACCAAGGCCGCCGCGACCACGTTAGGGATGTACCAGACGAGTGTTCGTGCATGTCAAGAAGTGGTCAATCCATCAATCGAAGTCCCGCGCCCGCTGGTGCTGTGGTCCGTCGACGACGTCCATTACAGGAGTCAACGTCAGACTTTCCCCGTGTTGCTTGGAACGATGGATGGCACATGGCCTACTCCATCGCGCAACGGAGGCCACTGCTTCTTTGGGAGAAGAGGCAGGGCTGGCTGCCTGGATGTGCTCTAATTTGAGGTAACAACTGAATCTTGTCAGATAGTACTAGTTAAATCCGAGCTATGAGTCTGAAGCACTGATATGCCAGTACATTTGATTGTGACCTGTTCTAATTTTGTACCTGAACTTTTTTTAGAAAGGGCTGTACGTCAACTTAATGTGCTAGCATAACTTATTGTGTTGTCTGTCTGTTTTCTTTGCACAACATTCAAGATATTTCCCCGTTATGTACGACTTCGTTGGTTTCAACATAGCCCTTCCCGTAGCGATCCACTGCTTCCATCCTGATTGTGCCGCCTACGTGAAATTTTTGTATGCAAGTTCAGTGTGCTATGATGTTCTATATGATTGTGTCAACTATATAAGTTTTTACTAAGCATCAGCAATGCATATGGCTGAAAGATGTATTTACGAGCATCGACCGATGGGTCTCTCTCAATCTCTCTCTCACACACACACACACATATACACACGCACACACACGCGCACACGCACAAGTGGGACCCGTTGAATTATTTATTTGCTCGTGACAGCTTTTAATTAGGTTCCACTATAATCTAACTTTTTTCTTAAGTTATTAATTGAGCTCAGTGACTTCAAAAAGTTGTACAGAAGCCTTGTTTGGGCCTTTCCGGCGTCCCTGAATGTGGGCTGAGTAACCATGTTAGGTTGTACTGTACTACACAAGCCTTTTTTTTCAACATCAGCAATGCAATCGGGCCGATAGTTGTACACAATATCCGGTCAACTTGTTATCCGCTCACTGGGCTGCAAAGTTTCCTAGGAGGTATGCATTAGGCTTAACAAGAAAATGGACTTTAAGAAATAATAAATGGGATGTAATTATAATAACTGGCAATTACTATGCACCAAACACGTAATTAGTTTGAAAAATATATTATTTTTGGAATTTAGAATTTTAATTTCATTACTTTTTATGCTGCAATATTTCGTTGGATTTTAACGTGATACAACTTTATTTTGAAATTATATTTAACCTGACTAGAAATTTTGGATAAAATATTTCGGATCCCATCAAATTGAATTTTTTTGAATTCTGTTTTGAGCGGTTGTTTGAAATTATTAATCGTTGTCCTACCTAGAAGTTGGGTTGTACTTTTAACAAACCCGTAAATGAGCTGTAGTAAATTCCATTAGAATTGAAAAATGGGCTGTACATTCTTACAGATCGCAAATGGGCTATATGTTCTCTGCCAAATCCGAGTTGTGGGCCTACTAAGTTGACACGTACCAATGGCTTTGTCAACTTAGTCAATATAAACGATTCTAGCTGCAGTGATCGTACGATGTCCATCCAACGGCCGTAGTGCTTCTTTAACCTCTGGTTTCTTGCTCCAGCCGCCCAAAGCAGCACCGGTCGTGTCGCGTGCTTCTGCCTCCCGTGGCCGGCAGTGATGTCGCGGAGGCCTCACCGCCCCATACTACTCCCACCCTGGCCAGGCCATCCCTCTACTCACCCACACCCCCTGTTATTCTGCGGCGACGGCAGCCGAACCAGTGAACCCTTGTACTCCTCTCCGTGCGGGCTACCACTGCTGCGTCTTCCTCTGCTCCGCGTTGTCCCCTTCCTAGGCCTCGCCGTCGTGCAGACCACCGCTCGGGTGCTCTCGGCGCGGCATGGTCAACGACCGACTTCCATCGGAAGAGTATTGTACGTGGAGAGGCTGACAGCTAGGTCCAGGCGGCCGCAAGGAAGTGCCTCATTATTACGCGCAAAATAATTATTCCTCCACCTGACAGCTGGGACCCACCGGACGGACCACCTTATTTCACGAAAAAAACGTTTCCCCCCTGACTGCTAGGACCCACCGGACGGGCCAGCGTATTTCGCGAAAAAAAACGGTCCCCGCGCTATCAGCTCGGACCCACCGGAAGTGCCTCCTTATTACGCACAAAAAAATGAATACTCCCCCTGCTAGCTGGGACGCACCATGGTGAGAGGCTGACTTGTGGGCCTACTAAGTTGATCGACGGGGCCTTTGTCAACTTTAGTCAATATGAACGATTCTAGCTCCAAGGACCGTCACGATGGCCATCCAACGGCCGTAGTGCTTCTTCAACCTCTGGTGTTCTTGCTCCACCGCCAAAGCAGCGTCGGTCGTGCCGCATGCTCCTCGCCTCCCTGGCGGTCAGGCTGCCGCGGAGGCCTCACCGCCCCTACTATTCCCACTGCTGGCCAGGCCCTACGGCGACGGCAGCCTCACACCATAGCCGAACCAGTGAACCCTCGTACTACTCTCCGCGCGGGCTTCCACTGCCGCGTCTTCCCCGACTCCCCGTCGTCCCCTTCCTAGGCCTCACCGTCATCCACCGCCGTGGTGCTCTCGGCGCGGCGTGGTCAATGTGGTCAACGACCGACTTCCATCAGAAGAGTACTGTACGTGGAGAGGCTGACAGCTGGGTCCACGGCAGCCACAAGGAAGTGCCTCCTTATTACGCGGAAACTAATTGTTCCTCCACCTAACAGCAGGGACCCACCGGACGGGTCACCAGTATTTCGCGAAAAAAACGTTTCCCCCTGACTGCTGGGACCCACAGGACGGGACACCTTATTTCGCGAAAAGAAACGCCCCCCCGCTGTCACTCGACCCACCGAAGTGCGATAAAGTTGATCGACGGAGGCCTTTGTCAATTTTAGTCAATATATGAACGATTCTAGCTCCAGTGACCGTACGGTGTCCATCCAACGGCCGTAGTGCTTCTTCAACCTCTGGTCTTCTAGCTCCAGCCGCCCAAAGCAGCGCCTGTCGTGTCGCCTGCTCCTGCCGCCGTGGCCGGCTGTGATGCCGCGGAGGCCTCACCGCCCCCTACTACTCCTACCGCTGGCCCGGCCATCCCTCTACGCACCCACACCCCCTGTTAGTCTGCGGCAACGGCAGCCTCACACCGCAGCCGAACGAGTGAACCCTCGTACTCCTCTACGCGTGGGCATCCACTGCTGCGTCTTCCCCGGCTCCGCGTCGTCCCCTTCCTAGGCCTCGCCGTCGTCCACCACACTGGTGCTCTCGGCGCGGCGTGGTCAACATGGTCAAGGAATGGCTTCCATCGGACGTGGACTGTACGTGGAGAGGCTGACAACTGGGTCCACGACCGCAGCAAGGAAGTGCCTCCTTATTACACGCAAAATAATTATTCCTCCACCTGACAGCGGGGACCCACCGGACGGGCCACCGTGTTTAGCAAAAAACGCTTCGCCTCGCTGGGACCCACCATTACATCTTCGCACGCAAGGAAGTGCGTCCGAAAAACGATTCGCCCCGACCGCTGGGACCCACCAGCTACATCGCCGCACGCAAGGAAGTGCTCGACAGTCCGACCCACCTGGTCGAAGCGCACGTAGCATTGTCATTCTGGTCGCGAACGGTACGCATATATATACTTGTGGATGTAGAGGCGCGACGCGTGTCGTAGTAGAGGCACACACGTAGCATGTACACGCACGCACATCGGCGAGGGTGCAAGAAAGAAAATACGGCCACGTACGTACATACGGGCAGGGTCTCTAACGCCTATCGCGCATACGTACATGGCTGGGTCGGAACAAAGAAACAGTGTCGTCGTCGTGTTCATGGGGAGCCAACCGGCTGGGTCGGAACGGAATGCGTGGTCGTGTTCATCGGGAGGGCTTGGATGGAACAGGCGATGGAAACGAGGCCTGGCGTACCGCACAACGGAGGAAACGGCCTTGTGTTCGACCAGCCACGTTCGAAATGGGATCCTGTTGATCGGGAGGGGCCTGGCGTACCACAAAACGGAGGAAACGGACCTCCTACGGTCGAAACAGGGGTCCTGTTGATCGGGAGGGGTGTGGCGTACCGCAAAACGGACGAAATGGAATTGTGTTGGAGCACTACGGTCGTAACGGGGGTCCTGTTCATCGGGAGGGGTGTGGCGTACCGCAAAACGGACGACTTGTGTTGGAGCGCTACGGTCGTAACGGGGGTCCTGTTCATCGAGAGGGGTGTGGCGTACCGAAAAACGGATGAAACGGACTTGTGTTGGAGCGCCACGGTCAAAACGGGGGGGGGGTGTGGCGCACCAAAAACAAGACTCCACGGGATACCGTTCATCTCCACCGTCGACCTCCTCCAGCCTCCACGGGCTCCTGCTCATCCAGCCTCCACCGCCACTCCACCGGCCATCGCTCAACCACCCTCCACGGCCACCCTCCATCGCTCACTGCTCATCCAGCCCTCCACACCACGGGTCCTATTCAACCACCCTCCACGGCCACCCATCCACCGCTCATCGCTCATCCAGCCTCCACACCACGGGTTCCTGTTCATCCGAGACAACGCCGCGCCATCGCTCATCCAACCCCCCGCAACACTCACTGCTCATCCAATCGATCGGCTTCATTAGCAGCAGAGCGGCGAATCACTCCATCGGTTCGCTTAACACCATCGATCGATCGCTTCGGGTTCGAGAACGTAGCCTGCAGGCAATCGCCGGGTTCGCTTAGAGCCCAACGCCTCGCTTCGCTTCGCTAGAGCCAACGCCGCACACACGCTGCGACGCATACAAGAGAACGCACATCGCTCCGCCTCGACCTCCCACCGTGAACCGCAACTCCCCAAATTTTCCTCCCCCTCGCTTCTACCATGGTTTTTTCTGTCATGGACGGCCCAAAGAGTGTCATGCAGCTGCGTCTCCAGCCCGCCCAGGACGAAAAGCCCATTTTCTGTCATGATTTTTGTCATAGAAGTAGGAGCCCACCACATCTATGATGATACCGGGTTTTGTCACAAGTATCATCATAGAAGTGTCATATGTATGACAAAAAAATTTCGTTCGGCCCAAAATGTCACGGATGTATCTTTTTTTGTAGTGTAGATGTGCAACACAGGAAGTAAAGTATATCTTCAATCAATGAAGACATACACTCTAAGTGTGAATACATCAATGCGGAATATGACTTCGGAGCGCCACGATACTTGTGCGCCGTGTCTGGGTCTAATACTTCCTATACGGTGGGTAACGCCACCACCAAATTCTTGTTTGAAGTGTTTCATTTGGCATCACATTTGCAAAATCTTCGCATTTGGTTTGTCTTCAACATTGATTTGACTTCATGTTTCTCTTCACAATGTTGATTGGTTCTTATACTGATACACACACACACACACACACACACACACACACACACACACACACACACACACACACACACACACACATATATATATATATATATATATATATATATATATATATATATATATACTTGTGTTCTGTCCTCTACAGCATTCACTTATAGCTATGTCTTCTTGTTTGAATCTATTGATCTAAGTGAATGTGATCGGACCCTATCCCCTTCTATGCTTCTACCTCAGATTCTATCTATCTAAATCATATGCATTCTATTGAAACTGTCGAATGTCTTCTCTGCGTCCTTGTCAGCAGAAGATACAGAGGCAAAAGTTGAATCTGTTTTAATGCTATATCCTTATTGCCTGAAACCACGGAGAAGCCGGAACGACCACCCGACAGTTTAGGCGTGCGTGGGAACATGGAACAACTTCCAATATGTTGGATGCTCGCCACGTGTCCTTCAGATGTGAACCGCCAGGGGCACCTCGTAATTACGATGTGCTATCTCTTTCCTTATATGTACACAACTCACCGTTGTCATTATCTCCTCTTCCACCTCGCCACTTCGCACAAACCCTAGCGCCTCCGCTAGCTCGCGTCGACACCGGAGAAGAAGCGCTTAGCTGCCGTGACTTCTTCGACGCCGTCCTCACGCCGGCCGCGGACCTCGTCCTCTGCACCGCCACCGTAGGTGTCTTCAGCCGCCAAGTTAGGGCGCGGGAGATTGAACTGCTCGGCCTCCCTCTTCGCCTCGTCTAGCGGTTCGTCAAGGGTAATTAAAACTTACTTTTTACTGCCTTTTTGATCCGTCAGATCCATCCACTTCAACCAAAAGTGGTTTCTAAACTTCCAAATCTGGATCTATCTTGTTCTGTATCTCATATCTTGCCAAGTATATTCACTTATGCTTCACAAGTAGTTAGATTCCTCACTTGTACTTATTCTTGGATTCGTACAAATCTGGAACCAACTCTCATCAAATAAGTGAATGTCTTCGCACTATGAGGTCAATGTCTTCAAACTGATTTATCTTCAAAATCTTCTAAGAATGCATATGACCTCTTCCCCTTCCCTCGCACCTCTAACGCTGTCACAGGTACATGTCCGTGGGAGAATCCCTTGGTTCTCATAGCCTGCATTCATTTGCAGAATTTTTACAGCGACACATCAATTCTCCTGAAGCCAGTTCCTGTCTGACCAGCAAAAGGAAGCCATTCACTGTATTGAAGCCTTTCAGTTTGAATATTATAGCAACTGAAAAATCTACAAGGAAAGGCGGCAGGCAGCGCCATGGAGATACATCTAAGGACTTGCCTCCTGATCTGTATGAACTATACAAGACAGATCCTGAAGAAAGCTATGGCCAATGCAAGACTTGAATCCAATGGATTCGAAGATATTGGGTGGAACAATGGTTCCTATACAGATTTGTGACTGCTGAATATGCTGAAAAGAACGCCATCAAGCGACCATGAGGAGATATTATATACAAAAATCTTCAGCCCAAGTACAAGTCCGAAGCCATTGCTCAAGGCTTCTATCCTTGCATGGTCCGAGGACCACAGCCAGCGAATGCCGACCCATCATCACTGTTATGGTGCCGTGAAGACAATCTCTTCAAGCGCAACTACTAGTTTGCCAAAGATTCTACTGTGAAGAACAAGAAAAATCTTGGGTGCAATTTCAACCCAGGTCCGTCTGCTCCAAGGGCTGATGGCACACATGATGCAAACCCCAATGTCATCGGCCCCTTTGACAACTTTGATGGTCTCCTCTCTTACATCACATCTCAGAGGGCCACTGTGGAGCAAACAGGTGATGATGCAGATTCTGATGAAGCGCCAGCTCCACCTAAGCCGCAGAAGCAAAAGAAAACAAAGGCTTCAAAGCCCTTTGCCGCACCAAAAGCTTCGCGTGCGAAGCCATTGGCAACTTCACCTCCTGAACTCAGTGTGCAATCTGAAGATCTTTCTCGTGTCTCCAAAAAGACTAAGAAGCCCAAGAAGAAGCCCATCAAGAGTTCTGGACAAGAACTGAACCCAGCTGCCGTTCTGCGGAACGAAAATGAAGCCATTGATCTGTCAAGCGACGAAGATCTTGGTGATGATTCTCTTGAGCTACTGATAAAGAGCAAGCAAGAGGCGGAGATCTTCAACGATCTTCCCCTCTTTGATGTGGATATTCTGAACAACTTCATCGATGAGTGGTTTGACAACCTGAGCCTCAGCATTGATGACCTTCAGCTGCCAGTTGATATCAGCGTCACCTTCCATGGATCCATTGCAAATGAGCCGGCTCTGGCTCAGAAGATCGTTGAGCTGAAGAACAAATTGATTATGAAAAGGCTCAGTTCAAGAAGAACATGGCCAAGCTGAGCGTGGCTGATGTTGAAAGCTTCAAGGAAACGCTTCATGAGCTCAAAGAACTGTTTCGCAAGAAATGTGAAGAAGCAAAAGGTTCAAGAGAGCGGATGAAATACTTCACAGAGAAATGTGTTCAAGCACACAATGAGGCAGAGAAGCTCAAGGCTCTTGGGTGTCCAGGAATTGACCCCAAGATGGCTACCAAACAGAAGAAGAAGCCTGTTGTGGCCCAAGCTAGAGCATCAAGGCAGGAAGCACCTCGCATCGTCTTCCCTGCCAGTATGACAGGCTCGAAGCCTAAGGTCCCCTCAGCAGCTTCCGAACTGAAGAAGACAAGGGCAGCTGAAGCCGAAGCCAAGAAGCGCAAGCACAGGAATACTTCTCATGATGCTCCATCAAAGAAGAAATTCAAGAAGTCTTCCAAGAAAGAGCGTGCTGCGGCCTCTGAGCCTCTTGTTGTCGAGCCCATCTCAGTTGCTCGTCCTGCCTCCACCAACCAAGAGCATCAACTTGTTGTTCACGAGCCTGCTTCCACGGAGGCTCATGAAGATGAAGCAGTTCCAGCTGTTGACCCCATCACAGCTGAAGACATTGGTCATGAAGACAATGTAGATGATGATGGAGTCCTTCCTCAGATCGAGCACCAACAGGTATCATCGCCTGTTCTCACAAACAGCAAACTCATCAGCATTGGTCGTCCTTTGACGCCAATTGCGCAGGATGCTTCGTGGGTTGATCGCCCTCAACAAGAGACCCCAAGTAATGAAGACACACCCAGTACTCCACCACCTCAAGTCACCACTCCGGTGCTTGACAACGACTACATGTTCCAAACCACTCCATCACCATAGGTGTCGCCCGCATTCCGCAGGCTTCGCAAAGGCCCTAGGCCACAGGTCGCCATGTCAAGCATTCAAGAGGGAGAAGTGCAACAAAGCTCAGCAGCACACCAAGTGTTTCCTGAAGCCACTCCCACTGCGAATGTCTCCGAGTCCGAAGCAAAAGCTGCTAAAGACATTCCGGCTGCATCAGCCGATGACAATCAAGAACCGCGTCATGAAGAAGAAAGAGTTGCCACACCCCCTATCTCTCAAGAAGTTGTTCTCGAGGAGAACGTCTCTGTGCCCGACCCTCCTATTACTGAAGTGGAGGTTGAAAACATTGAGGCGGCCACAAACAACACTGCTGAAGCCAATGACGTTGTCATGGCTGAAGACAATGTGGTGCCTCAAGCTAATATTGCGCCTGAAGCTAGTGTGCAACCTGAAGCCACTATCAATGCCGAAGCTACTGTTCCAGCCACAAGGCCTCACACAATTGAGCATGCCTATAATCGTGGAGAACTTGTCATAGTTCGGTGGCCCGTCATGGTTCCTCCCACTACTCCTGGACCACAATTTGAATACCATGTGGAGCAAAGGCCTCAGGTCCAGAAGCCAAAGCCAGACTGTCAAGATTCCCCGGTGCTGCAACATCGCCAGGATAGTTCAATGCAAACAACTTCAGGGAACACAACAAATTCTCTGACAGTGCCAAGAACCCATAATCGAAGCCAAGGATCTCATCTGATCGCCTATCAGCACCGCAGTTATTACTCATGTATCTTATACAATCAAGGGAGAATCTTTCCTCACATGTGTCTGGATTGTGAAGCCATTGCTGGTCTGCCCTGCTTGGAAGAAGCTCTAGACTGTTTCAGAGATGCTGGCCTTCTGCAGTTCGTCACTGACAAAGAGCAATGGAATGAGGAGCTTCTGCTGCAATTCTATGCCACTCTTCACATTCGTGGCTACAACAGGGATCCGAAGACTTGGGTCCTTGAGTGGATGACAGGTGATGTGCACCATGAAGCCAAAGCTCAAGAGATCATTGAGCTTACTTCCCTGCCCACTCCGGGTGAGCTCTATGAACCTGGTTGTCAGCTATACAGGAATGCATTGGAGAGCATATTTCAGAAGCCTGAGCCCAACATGAGTCAGATTCTCAGCATGATGAAGCCACTGCCACAAGATGCTGAATATCCTAAGGAATTCTTTGTCGAAGACCTCGAGTATCTGCCCTGTACCATTTATCACATTGTAAGGCGAACTCTATGGCCTGTCAAAGGACATTCTCCTTGTCGGTGGAAACAACACCTATGGGATCACTGGAATCCCTTCTACGGTTGCGGGGCGCGGGGATCGTGAGAAGAGCAGGACTAGCAGACAACACAAAGGGATTTTACCCAGGTTCGGGCCGCGAGGATGCGTAAAACCCTAGTCCGCTTTGGTGGATGTATTTAGTGTTCTTGAGCTCTCGAACTAGCTCTAGGTGCTGAGAGGTTCGAAAGAGCCGAATCCTTTCTCTGTATGCCATGGGCCTCCTTTTATAGGCGAAAGGGGCTGCCACAGTGGTACACAGGAGGTGGAAAGTGCTATAGAGTTGTGAGCTTACCGCTGTTGCTACAGGATAAAGCGCATTTATTGCGAGGCTTAGGTGTCCCTTCGCTTTATTGGGGACGGGAGTGAGGCCCGTCCCATCCGTCGCCGCTCATCCTTGCTTCGACACACGCCATGGCCAGCGATGCATGCGGTGCCATGTAGGCAGGCAGGTAGCTGAGGTGGCGTGGTGGTGGAGCCTCCAGGAAGGTTTGCATGTTGCCACGCAGGTGCCTGCCCAGCTGGTTGGGTCGGCAGCTACATGTGAATGGCGGTGAAGACTTAGCTGGTGCGGGCCTGGCAGTGGCCTTGCCGGTGCGCTTGGCGAGGGTCTCGCCGGGTGGCCCGGCAAGAGTCTTGCCGTGGCGCGCTGGCCTCCTCAGCAAGGATCTTGCCGGGGGTCTTGTGGGTTTCTTCGGCGAGGATGGTCGCCCTCTTATCCTCATTTGATCTTGAGCATTCTATGTCTTCACAAAGATCTGCATGCCACCACGGAGGTGCCTCCCGAGCCCTGTCCCAACGCATTTTTCAAGTGTTGGTGGGCTCAAGGGCGGCTCACTCCGGCTGGCGTGGGCGAGCTGCCCCCGCAAGGGTCTTGTCGGGGCTGTTGAGGATGCCCCAACAAGGGTCCTTGCCGGGGAAACCTGCTCCGTCCATCTGATCCTTGTGGCCTTGGTTCTTGTTGTTGCTTTGTTTGTCTTGTGGCTTCGGCTTCTCTCCAGCTTCCCCCTTTCTTCCCTATCATGTGTGGCCGTGGCGGGAGGCTCTGACAACCCGTGCACAAGTAAAGGGGTCAAAAGCAGAGCCCCTACTTTTGTACACCGACAGGAGCCCCCGGGCCTGGGCCACACATAAGCGCAGCACGTTGTTGGGCCAGGCCCAGAACGGTGCGCAGGCAGTCGGGATGGATTTTTACCGTGGCCGCTGTTCTGTCCGATGCGCTTCCCCACGACCCGTGTTGAACGCGCGACGTGGGGGTCGTGCGCGCGCGCATGACGGAAGCATGCTGGCGTCACCTTGCGGTGGACAGTAAAGAGGCGGCTTGCGTGTCTCTTTGAGACCGCAGGGCCGCCTCCCATTTACTGCCCTTGCTCGGGAACCGTCATTCCACGCGTCCCATTGCGGCCGCCCCTTGCACCATGTTTGCTGCATGCATAACGCAGAGCGAATGACAGGCGCACGGGACGTGGGTAGTCGCGCGCGTGCGGGTTGATTCCCACGTGCCTTCAATGAAGCGGGGAGGGCGGTCGGCGGCCCCGCTCGCTGTCACTTCAGCAAGTTGGATTGGTCGAGAGGGGGCGGCCGAGTCTCGACACCACTCCTTTATAAAGAGGGGAGCGGGAGGAACGGTGCCTTTCAACCCTCCGCCATCTGCCTCTCCCCATTCTTGTTTCTGCCCTCCTTCTGCCATGGCGAGGAGGTGTGGTGACGCTTCATCGGTGGCGGCAAGGGTTTCGGCCAGACAACGCGCCCCTCCTCCCCAAGAGCTCGTAGCGGCGGAACCAGCCGCTAGAGGAAGGGGGAGGGGGCGAGGTCGAGGCCGCCGCGGCGCCCGAGGGAGAGGAGGACGGGGCGGCAGATCTGCTTCGCCCCCTCCAGCTGCCCCTCCTCCAATGGAGGGCCACACCGGGGACAACCCCTGCGAATTCTTTGTCAGGCTGCGCCATCCGCCGCGCCGTCGTCTTCGCCTTCCGACTCCATTTGCAGGGGAGATGGAGCTGGATCTGCCGCAGGCACTGCGGCTGCACAAGAGGGGTTGCGGGAACAGTGGCACATGGGTTGACGTCGAGTTCCCCACCCCTCATGTCATGTATCTTCACCGAGGGTGGAAGACCTTCGCTCGCCTCCACAGCTTGATGGATGGGATTGCTCTCCATTCCAAACTAATGGAGAGCGGCCTCCTCTCCGTCAAGATCTTCGGGCACTTCGGGACCCGTGTGAGATGCTGCGTGGAGAGCTCCTCCGACGATGAAGATTCCTCCTCAAGCAAGAGTGGCGAGGAAGACAACGGCAGCGACGACGAGGGCAGCGGGCGAAAGGATTACGGGTCCGACTAGGCATCGGGCGCTGCTCCGAGCGGCACCGGCGACCCCATCATCCGTGTCGCCGGCTCCTTGAACTTCTCGGGGTCGTCTCCTTGGGCGGCTGGCGTAGGGAGGCTGCGGAGGTGCAAGAGGGCGGGCGGCAAGGCCGTCAAGTCGGAGCACGCGGGCACCGACGCCTTCGACACGTACTGACATCCTGCCGCCTCATCTTCGAGCTCTGCCTCCGGCGCAGCCATCACCATCCAGCCCTTGGATGGCCACCAAGATGTTCTCTTGGTGTCTTCTGCCACTCGTAGCTCGCCTAGGCGCCCCTTTTGCCCTCCTGCTTTTCTTGTTCCATTTCCTGAAGAGAGGGATAAGAAAGGGATTACGGGCACCTTATCTCTTTTTAGTTTGTAAGCCTTCGGGCCTTAGTAGAATTTAAAGCTTGTAATCACCTTGCTCATGTTTTTCATTTCGTATGAACTGGACCTATACGAGATGTTTTTTAGTGAAAAAGGGATGTTTGCCAGGATTTTCGTTCGTGGGTGGAACCCATGACAAGGAATGAATCCTCGTTATCCTTAAGATAAACGCTTTTTTGCCCGGCAACAAACCTTGCCGTCCCCCCACTTCGCTCGACCTTTCTCACGCCCTTGGCGGAGGCAGGGATGAGGTGGGCCTAGGCTCCTTGTTTTATTTCCTTGCCGCCGCGACTACAACCAAATTCGGTCACAGGAGACGAGTCCTAGGGTCCGGAATGAGGAGAGCACGGTAGCCTAAGGATAAAACGAGGTTTCACATCCCTCAGTCCATAATGAAACGCATGATAAGGGATAGAGAACTTATCTGAATCTACAGCCCCCGGCAAATTTGGCTTGTCGCGGGTGGATCTTCGCCCTTGTAGCCCCCCGGCAGTATTGGCTTGCCGGGACCCGTACGTCGGTCCGTCCCCTTTCTTCCAAAGCACCTCGGCACGGATGTTCATGTGTCCTGCGAACCAAAGAAGATAGAGAAGAACAGATAGACGCAAGACTGACCTTCTAAGCTAGGGGTTAGCCGCTAAGCACCATCAACCCTAACCAAGGATTTAGACTCAACCTAGCATGCATGCTATAACTTAGGGCGCCATTTCGCTTATGTATGCTCGTGGTCCGCCCTGCTTTGTAATAAGGGTTACATGCCTTGCCGCAAGGCTTGTAAAAGGGTAGCTTGCCAGAGGCCCGCAAGCAGCGCTTTATGGGTAAAACTTATGAGATGCTCGATGTTCCGTGAGTTGCTCACCGAATGGCATCTTCGGTTCCAGCCGACCGCGCGCGGCCCGGTGACTCGTGTTACCCGACAAGGGCCTTCCCACTTCAAGGCCAACTTGTTGGAATTCTTGACCGACCGAACGTGTCAAGAACAAGGTCGCTTCCTCAAAGCTCCGGCATGAACCGTGCAGCTATGGTAGCGGCGCAAGGCTTGCCGGTAGCGTGGTTGCTCTCACCGCCGCCGGAGACGATCTTTCCTCAAGGAGCGCCGATCATCTTGCCGCAATCGCCTTTGCTCAAGCTCATCATAAGCGAGCACTCAAGGTGACCCATATATGAGTTCTGTGGGAGAACTGCTTCGCCCGTAAACCAGGGCAAAGGGTGTCCGCCGGTGGCTCGACGGCGCCGCTCGATTGACCAAATAACCGCCGCAACTCGTCAATCCAAAGGCCTTCCACTTTGCGGAGCTCGTCGAAAGTATTCGTTTAAGCCTCGCTGACTTCAGCATTTGGTCTCTCCGCTGGCCGCTGTTCGCGGATGTGCCACGGAAGCAAAACAGACCTTGCTGCCGAGATCCTCAATGTATTGCATGAAGGCATGGCTTGTGAACTGCGTGTCGTTGTCGGTGATGATCCTGTTGGGCACCCCAAAACGGCACACTAGTCCCTTGAAGAACTTGATGGCTGACTGCGCTGTCACCTTCTCACTGCTTCCACCTCTGGCCACTTTGTGAACTTGTGGATTGCGACGTACAAGTACTCAAAGCCCCCGACAGCATGGGGGATAGGGCCCAATATGTCGAGCCCCCAGACCGAGAAGGGCCAAGGGAGGGGGATAGTTTTAAGGGCTTGAGCTGGTTGATGGAGCTTCTTCGAATGGAACTGGCACGCTTCACACTTGGTTACTAGTGCTGTCGCATCCTGGAGGGCGGCGGGCCAGAAGAAACCTTGCCAGAAAGCCTTGCCGGCAAGGGCCCTCGACCCTATGTGGGAGCCACATATGCCTCCATGTATCTCTGCCAACAGCATTAGTCCTTCCTCCCGGGAGATGCACTTCAATTTCACCCCATTCGGTCTTCTTCTGTACAGTTCGTTATCAATGAACTGGTACAGGGTGGACCGACGGGCTACTCTTTCCGCCTCTTCCTTCTCCTCAGGAAGTTCTCCTTTCTGAATGAATCAGACGTTGTGTTGTACCCATGCCGGAGCCTGTGGTTCGACGACAAGGACCAAAGGCATTTCTTCTGCACGGAGCGGCGCCCCACGGCCATGACCGAGGTCCCGCTGAGTTGGTCGCCTGCGCGTGACCGCATCCACGGCAACATCTTCGCCGCGGCTCGGGAGCTCGGTGGGGAAGTAATTGTCGGGCCTAACTTCCTCCGCTTGTTCTCGCCTTGGCCAATGGCTCAACGGATGGCTGAGTTAATCAAGCACAAAAGTACCGGTTCCACAGTAGCTTGAGGGCAGCGCTTTAACAGTAGTCGGCGATGTCGCTTCTCCGCCTGAGGGACATGCTCCGCTTGTATACCGCCAAAGCGTTCCTCCAGCTTCTCACTTCATCTACGTAAGCTTCCATCAACGGGCTTTGATAATCTTTGTTGATCTGTGGTCGGTGGTAGGTGCGATATATGCCAACGGGTGGCTTATCATTGTGGGAGCCAATAAGACGCCGCCGTGCCTCGAAACGGATGAGGCGAAGACATGCACGCCGCGATCTTACCCAGCTTCGGCTCTCCGTGGAGATAACACCCTGCTGCTGCTCAAGGGTCTCCGCATGATCACTAGACAAACAAGTGGCTACAAGGGGCTCCTTGAGCTGTTCGATGAGAGGAAGAAGAAAGGCAAGGCTAGCTCTCCTCTTCTCTCTATGTGGTATCTAAAACTCTCAGAGATCAACCCTTTGCATGGGTGCCCTAGGGGGTTTATATAGGCCTACCCCCCAGGGGTACAATGGTAATCCGACCGGCATGGGCCCAGCCGCCGCTGTTCACGCCGCCGGCTTCTCCGCCCGTCACCGGGCCCGCCGACCGGTGGGTCCCGCCGGCTGCCGCCTCTTGGTCGAAAAAAGCTGGCCTCACCACCGAGGGCCTGGTCGGGCTGGTTATCGCTGCCTCAACTCGATGATGAGGGCTTTGTCGGGTAAGCATGGTTATAGCAGCCGCCGCTTGGCGGCGATCACCGTAGCCCCACCTCGCCTTGTCTCCTTAATGAGGCGCCTTCGAGGGAGGGAACAAGCCGGCTATGGGAAGCCGCCATATCTCAGCCAACTGGGAGACTGAGCGCCGCCATCTCTCCGACCTGGGGCGCCACCGCTGGTCGCATCGACACTGTCGTGGAGACGCTATGGTCAACATGGCAACAGCAAGCGGACGGGTGATGGTCGCCCTGCACGGGCGACTGTGGCTATGCGTGTTCGGATGTGGGTGTGGCATGCTTCACTATAGCCACGCCTGCCTCATCACCGCTATGTGGGTGCAGATTCGAGGGTGCGGCCTTGGCACGCTTGCTGGGGCCGGCTTGAGTCGGCCTTCGTGTTCGGCCCGCTGAGTCGGCCTCCGTGGCCGGCCCTTGGGAGCCAGCCTCTTGTGGCCTTCTCCTCAGAGTTTAGGGCGGGCCGCCCCCGACAGCCGGCCCGAGAGTCAGCCGGCGGGGAAGGCGGCCCTGCCTTGGACGTTGAGGGCTTGATTGGCTTATAATTTCTTCAAAGGTCCTGTGGAGCCATTAGGCTACCCGTGGTCATTTATCCGGCTAACTGCCTGACGATGAGCTGAATCGCCTCGGCGATGAGCTTTTTAACTCCGAGGTCCGCCGCAATCTCGAGACCGCAAGCAAACCTCGTCGGCGGTGTTGTTGGTTGACATCTCCTGTGGAAGTGCATCCGATGACATACTTGAGGTGCTCTCCGATGGTGCGATAAGCAGCACACCAGTGCCGGGCGCTTTGCAGCGAGAAGGCACCATCAAAGTACATGATCCAGCTTATACTCGCTTCTTGCCGGGAGAGTGGTCTCTTGTACCTCTTCGCTACGCCGAGGTCCATTCTGCAACAAACTCGCCAAGACTCGCTCTGAATCATCAAGGTACTTTCGAACTTTAAACTGAAGCTTGACAGCTCCAGGCCCATTCCACAATCCTCCCATTGCATCCGGGTTATGCAATATCCGCTGTAATGGGAGGCGGTGACCACCGTGATCTCATGCGCTTGAAGTAATGGCGCAGCTTCTCGGCCATAAGGAGGCTGAAGAGCAGCTTTTGCACACCGAGTACCTTGACCTACCCTCGCAAACGGAGCCGACGGCAAACCGGTGCTGCACCATTTTCTTCTTCTCGCGCTTCTTCACCTGGTCGTGGGTCTCGCCAAGACGGGCGCCAGCCTTGCGGGCCGAGTTTTGCCGAGGACTCAGCCTTGCCGGGCTGAGCCTGCCGGGAGGGTTTCGCCCGCCAACTGTCGACTTCCGCCGCCGCTGTCGTCTCTCATCAACTCTCTCTCGCCACTAGTGCGGCGCTAACCACTTGATTCGCTGTCGCTAGATAAAGCAGAACGGTTCTCGTGGTCTGGGCGCAACCAGCACTAGGGTAGAGGAGAGGTACTTCTTCAAATCTTGCAGCGCTGCCTCGGCCTCTATGGTCCACTCCATTGGCCCTGCTTTCTTCGAGATCTTGAAAAAAGGAAGGGCACGCTCCGCGGACTTGGAGATGAACTGGCTCATGGAAACAACACAGCCAGTGAGCCGACGCACATCCTTGATCCGTTTGGGTGCCTCAGTCTGCTCGATAGCCTTGATCTTATCTGGGTTTCCTTCAATCCTGCTAGATTACAAAGAACCCGAGAAGCTTGCTTGACGGACGCCAAGACACACTTCTCAGGGTTCAATTTGAGGTTGATCTTGCATAGGTTCCCAAATGTGTCCTCCAGATCTTGCACGAGCGTTGCTTTGTCCTTGGTTTTGACCACTATGTCATCCATATAAGCTTCCATATTTCTATGTAGCCGGGCTCAAAACCAATTTGGACTGTTTTGCAAAGGTCGAGCCAACACTCTTCAACCCGAAAGGCATCCGTAAAAAGCAATACGTGCTACATGGGGTGATGAATGATGTCTTTTCCTCGCCTTCCTTTGTCATGAAGATCTCGTGGTATCCTCGAGTAGGCGCCCAGAACGATAAGAGGTCACACCCAGCCGGGAGTCAACAATCTGGTCAATGCGCCGCAACAGAAAGGATGCTTTGGGCAGGTTTTATTGATGTCTCTGTAATTAATACACGACTCCATTTCCCATTTGCCTTGGCGCACCACTACCGGATTGGCCAACCATGTTGGATGGAGTACTCTCTCACCAAACCTGCCGCCTAGCTTTCGATTTCCTCCGTGATGAACTCCTGCCTCCGCAGCTTGCTTCCCGACCTTCGCTTGAGGGGCCACGATGAGGATAGACAACAAGGTGGTGCTCAATCACCTCCCTGGAACGCTAGATGTCTGAGGCTTGCCATGCAAACACATCGACATTCGCCACGTGAAGGCGACGAGCTCGCTTTCCTATTTGCCATCGAGGGTGGAGCTTATGGTAAAACTCCCCTGCACGGCCCCTCCTTGACGGCACCTTCTTGGTCTCTCGTGGCGTGGCTCGGGCTTTTGCTCTTGCCGGGCGAGCTCTCGGCACGCCTCAACGGGAGCGCAACACCTCAAGAGGTGCGCTTGCCGGAGTGGGTGCTAGGAGTCTCGCCGGTCTTCTTCGGGGCTCCGCGGCAGGAGCAGGTACCTTAGCGGCAGCTGTTGCAACCGCTTCCCGGTAGAGTTGGTCGGCAGATCAATGCATCTTTCTTGTCGGAGGGGACGGTGATGATGTTCATCGCCCGCATCTTCAAAGATGTTGTAGGCATAGTGTGAAGCCGCCATGAACTTGGCTAGTGCCGCGCCAAGGATCCTGCTAGGCAAGGATCTCGCCACATCAAAACAATCCTCTCCATCCTATGGTTCAGCTCGCCCCGAATGTCACGGGCAGCGTGATCTTTCCCTTTGGCTGGCTCCTCCCGTGTTAACCCCTTGAACATACCCGCCTCGAGGTCTCCATCGGGATCTGCAACCTTTGACCACAACAGTGAGATCGTTCAGGCCGGCCTCACTGTCGACCAACATCTTTGTCACCTTGAGGTTGCTGATTGTTGGTGAAACCAACAACGGTAGCACCACCGCAGCAGCGGTCGGTGGTCCTCGGTGTCAAGATGATGGGCATGTCGACCATTTCAGCGGCTTCCGTGCGTCGAACGATGGCTCCACCGCTGTAATCTCACACGCCCACTGCTTGAGTTGGCGGTGGGATGAATGCAGCGAGGCGCCACCATTGACGCACATGGCCTCTGTGGCTTTCTGAAACTTGTGGTCGCCGGACTCATCGTCCTCGTCATGATCATCGTCTTCCTGCTTCTTGTCGCGGCCTCGGGCGGGCCTCTCTTGCTGATTATCCTTGTCGCGGCGGCCTCCTTGGCCGCCACGTTTCTTGCAAGATCCCTTAGCACCATCTGGGCCTTTCTCCTTGTCCCGCCGCTCATACTCGGCTTTCTGTTTCTCGGCGAGCAGCTCTACTTGCCAGCAGTTCCGGAGATCATGGCCCTTGGTGCGGTGGATCTTGCAAGATCGCTGTCGGAGCTTCCTCGCTTGTCGGCAGCCGCCAAGGCCCGCAGCGCCACACCCGCAACCTCCTTGCCGGGTCGCTTCTCCTTGGTTTTCTTGGTGGTACCGTGTCGCCGGATCCTCAACGGCAAGCACGGCCTTGCCCTTTGCGCTTCCTATTACGGCGTTAGCCTTTCTTTGCTGGGTGGCGGTGTCGCCAGGGAGTCGGTTTCGCGCCGCATCTTCGCCGTGTATTTCTTCCGCCCTCAGCACGAAGCGCACCGATCGCCGTAACATAGAGCTCGCCACATATTTAACCTTGTTCATCGCCACTTTCACGCATCTTGCGATTGCGCATGTTCGATGGAACACATCGATCACAACGGCGGGTGAACATCGATGTTGTATCGCACCCGCTGAACCTTTGATGTACTTACGCAGGTTTTCCTCCCTTCGGGGATGATGTAAATCACTTGCCTGCCATGAGCTTGGTGACCTCCGGTAAAGGCGCCTAACAAACTCATGGCATGATCCGCCCAAGAAGAAATGAAGTCCACCGGCAAGTGCATCAACCATGACATAACATTAGGCTTGAGTGCCAACGGGAAGTAGTTGGCAAGCACCTTATCGTCGCGGGCCCCAGCAGCTTGCATCGCGATGGTGTAGATGTTGAGGAACTCTGACGGGTGAGTCTTGCCGTTATATTTCTAGCCAACTTCAGGTTTGAACGTACGGTGGGAGGGCCACTGGAACTGCCGCAGCTCATGGGTGAAGGCCGGACAACCCACCTCGTAAGGTAGGCCACCATAGCCTCCTGGCACTGGGTGGTCCGTAGCAGGCCCCGCTCGCTCGTCTGACCGGTGGCGCTGGCACGCCGGCGCCGATCATAGTTCGAAGGCCCTCATGAGCCCGCCTCGGCGACTTGGCGCTGATCGCGGTTGGTTCGCGGGTCGGACGACGCGATGGAGATATCATCACGAGCGTCGCCGCGACGGGCCTACGCCCGGGGCGGTCGGGATAGAGGTGGAGAGTACACCGTGGCCGCGTCGCCTCCGGCGTGGCCTCCGCTGGCACGCGGCAGCCCGACGGAGCAACGGCTGACGGGTTCCGCCGGCCGCAGCCCGTCATTGTTGGCGATGCTGATGAGGCTCCGCACGGTGGCCCTCCATTCGTCAAGCTTCTCTGCAGCGGGAGGAAAGTCGAGGAGCAGCTGCGCACGCGCTAGGGCTTCTGCTGGCGTGGGTGGCGGCGAAAGCTGGGTGGACCGCGATGCGCCTCGACTCCTAACCACGTTAGAAGGAGCTGCGCTATGCTCAGAGCCGTCGCCACCTCCATCAGCACCTCGCATGCATGCTAGCCTCTCCTTCATGTGATGGATGCACGGACTCTTCCCAGGCGGCGCGCAGGTCACCGCAGGTGACGCTGCTCATCACGCAAAACTCGATAGGAGCGCCGCTGGGCGCCGTGTTGGCGTCTTTGAGATCGCTGCCCGCCGGGCGGGACGGCGGCACTTCGAGGGCTCCGCGCCGCCGCGGTGGCCCTACTCCGCCTCTAGAGCTCGCGAATCGGCGGTTTGTCGCCTGGGCGTCGAACGACGCCGCCGCCGTGCCTGCACTATCGTATGCGATGTGGATGTTCGCGGGCCGCGCCACGGGTCCTCTCCGCGACTGGCCCGCTGCCGGTCCGCGTCGGTACCAACCCAGTTCCGGACGAACCGATCGCCGTGGTCGCCTTCTTCTTAGGAGCCATGGTGATGAAGAACAGCTAGGTCAACTGCTAGACCAGATTCTCACAACTGCGTGCCCCCTACCTGGCGCGCCAAAGATGTCTGTGGGAAACGACACCTATGGGATCACTGGAATCCCTTCTACGGTTGCGGGGCGCGGGGATCATGAGAAGAGCGGGACTAGCAGACAATACAAAGGTATTTTACCCAGGTTCGGGCCGCGAGGATGCGTAAAACCCTAGTCCTGCTTTGGTGGATCGTGAGAAGTTCTTGAGCTCTCGAACTAGCTCTAGGTGCTGAGAGGTTCGAAAGAGCGGAATCCTTTCTCTGTATGCCATGGGCCTCCTTTTATAGGCGAAAGGGGCTGCCACAGTGGCACACAGGAGGTGGAAAGTGCTACAGCGTTGTGAGCTTATCGCTGTTGCTACAGGACAAAGTGCATTTAATGTGAGGCTTAGGTCTCCCTTCGCTTTAATGGGGACGGGAGCGAGGCACGTCCCATCCGTCGCCGCTCCTCCTTGCTTTGACACACGCCATGGCCAGCGATGCATGCGGTGCCATGTAGGCAGGCAGGCAGCTGAGGTGGCACAGTGGTGGAGCCTCCAGGAAGGTTTGCATGTTGCCACGCAGGTGCCTGGCCAGCTGGTTTGGTCGGCAGCTGCATGCGAACGGCGGTGAAGACTTAGCTGGTGCGGGCTCGGCAAAGGTGTCCTGCGGGCGCTTGGCGAGGGTCTTATGGGTGGCCCGCAAGGGTCTTGCTGCGGGCGTTAGGGCCTCCCGGCAAGGATCTAGCCGGGGGTCTTGTGGGTTTCTTCGGTGAGGATGGTCGACCTCTTATCCTCATTTGACCTTGAGCATTCTATGTCTTCACAAAGATCTGCATGCCACCACGGAGGTGCCTCCCGAGCCCTGTCCCAACGCATTTGTCGAGTGTAGGTGGGCTCAAGGGCGGCTCACTTCGGCTGGCGCGGGCGAGCTGCCCTGGCAAGGGTCTTGCCGGGGCTGCTGAGGCTGCCCCGACAAGGGTCCTTGCCGGGGAAACCTGCTCCGTCCATCTGATCCTTGTGGCCTTGGTTCTTGTTGTTGCTTTGTTTGTCTTGTGGCATCGGCTTTCTCCAGCTTTCCCTTTCGCTTCTATCATGTCCGGCGGGCGGAGGCTCACTGCCTGCACAAGGAAAGGGGTCAAAAGCAGAGCCCCTACTTTTGTACACCGACAGAGCCCCGGCCTGGGCCGCACATAAGCGCAGATGTTGTTGGGCCAGCCCGTAACGGTGCGCTGGCAACGGGCGGATTTTACCGTGGTCGTTGTTCCGTCTCACTGCGCTTCCCCACGACCCGTGTTGAACGCTGCTGACGGGGGGTCTTGCGCAAGCATGACGGAAGCATGTTGGCGCCACCTTGTGGTGGACAAGAAGAGGTGGCTTATGCGTGTCTCTTTGAGACCGCAGGTCAGCCCCATTTACCGCCTCGCCGGAACCGCTGCTCCACGCGTCCCCATCAAGCTTCCGCCTTTGCGCCACGCTTGCTGCATGCATAATGCGAGCTAATGACAAAGCGCACGGACGTGGTAGTCGTGGCGCTGCGGCGGGTTGATTCCCACGCGCCTTCAATGGAGCGGGGAGGGCGGTCGACGGCCCCGCTCGCTGTCACTTCAGCAGGTCGGATTGGCCGAGAGGGAGCGGCCAAGTCTTGCCCCCACTCCTTTATAAAGAGGGGAGCGGGAGGAACGGTGCCTTTAACCCCTTTGCCATCTGCCTCTCCCCATTCTTGTTTCTTCCCTCCTTCTGCCATGGCGAGGGGGCGTGGCAACGCTTCATCGATGGCGACGAGGGTTTCGGCCAGACAACACGTCGCTCCTCCCGAAGAGCTCGTAGCGGCGGAGCCGGCCGCTAGAGGAAGGGGGAGGGGCGAGGTCAAGGCCGCCGCGGCACCCAAGGGAGAGGAGGACGGGGCGGCAGATCCGCTTCGCCCCCTCCAGCTGCCCCTCCTCCGATGGAGGGCCACGCCGGGGACAACCCCTGTGAATTCTTCGTCAGGCTGCCCCATCCGCCGCACCGTCGTCTTCGCCTTCCGATTCCATTTGTGCGGGAGATGGAGCTGGATCCGCCGCAGGCGCTGCGGCTACACATGAGGTGTTGCGGGAACAGTGGCACATGGGTTGACGTCGAGTTCCCCGCCCCTCATGTCATGTATCTTCACCGAGGGTGGAAGACCTTCGCTCGCCTCCACAGCTTGACGGATGGGCTTGCTCTCCATTCCAAACTAATGGAGAGCGGCCTCCTCTCCGTCAAGATCTTTGGGCACTTCGGGACCGGCGTGAGATGCTGCATGGAGAGCTCCTCCGACGATGAAGATTCCTCCTCAAGCGAGAGTGGCGAGGAAGACAACGGCAGCGATGATGAGGGCAGTGGGCGGAAGGATGACAGGTCCGACTAGGCATCGGGCGCTGCTCCGAGCGGCACCGGGACGCCATCATCCGTGTCGAGCAAAGACAATGAGAGCAAATCTTATCCAGAGCTGGATGAGTCAGCTTTACTTTTAGCCCAAGTCAAGCTGCCGCGTGTGTTTGAAATCTGACCGTTGGACACGTGTCAGTTCCTTAGTGACCCATGGTCATTTCGGACAAATTAGGTCGGGTTGCCTCCTGGCTATAAATAGCCCACCCCCTACACCATAGATTGGTGGCTGCTCAGAGTTAGTACACGGCTTTTGTCGTTTGAGAGCAACCCACCTCCGAAGCATTTAAGAGAGAGATCCTTGTGAGGACAAAGCCCAAAACACCCAAACCAAAGAGTGTTAGGCATCACTGAAGTCTTTCTGTCCGCGTGATCTGAAGACTTATTACCCTTGAGGACTATGAATCTTCCAGCCGGTTAGGCTTCGCGTTCTGAGCATCCAAGAGTCATTGTGGATTGTCGGTGAACGAAGTCTGTGAAGGTTTGGAAGTCTACCTTGAAGACTTACCAGAGTGATTGGGCGAGGACTAAGTGCCCTTAGCTCAAGGGGAGTAAGGTGAAGACGCCGTCTTCTGAGTTGAATCTCAGCCTCCCTAAGTAGACGTACAATCGTCACAGCAACTGGAACTGGTCCAACAAATACCTGCCCTCACCAAGCAACTGGTTCTATCGCCATCCTCTCTTTACTTACAGTTTGTCTTCGTGAAGTCATTGCCTGCTTGCCTGATCTGATTGACTTCACTGTGTGACGTCTATTGTTGTCTGGTACTATCTTCCACCCTGATCCATACTACCTAGTTGCTTATAGTCTTCGTGCTTTCACTTCATTGCTTACTTGACTATGGCTTGTCTAGTGTAGTCTACCTTCCGCTGCATATTAATAGATTCGTTTCAATTTTATGTCTTTGAAACTCTCATGTTTTGAAGACTATATAAAAATCGCCTATTCACCCCCCTCTAGTCGATAACTAGCACTTTTAGTCATTAGCTGATTGCTCCACTGTGGCCCTCTGAGCAGCAATGTGGGAGAGAAACCCATTGAAGCTAGTGAAGGGGCCGATGACATTCGGATTGGCATCGCGAGTGCCATCCTATCTTGGAGCAGACAAACCGGGGTTGAAGTTGAGTCCAAAATCCCTTTTGTTCTTTGTAGTTGACTCTTTGGCGAACTGATAGTTGCGCTTGTAGAGATTGTGTTCACGACACCATAACATGGATGATGGGTCGGCATTCTCAGGCTTCGGTCCTCGGACCATGCGCGGATAGAAACCTTGAAGAATAGTTTCAGGCTTCAACTTTGGCTGCAGATTCTTGTATATAATATCGCCCCATGGGCGCTTGATTGTGTTCTTCTCAGCATATTCGGCAGTGACGAAGTTGTACTTGAACCACTGCTCTGCCCAATATCTTCGAATCCATTGGATTCGGGTCTATCGCTGATTGTAGTTCTCCTCAGATCTGTTTTGTATAGTTCATGCAGATCCGGAGGCCGATCTAGAGTTGTATTGCCTCGGCACTGCCTGCCACCTTTCCTAGCAGACTTCTCTATGGTCATGATATTCAAGCGCATGTGTTCGTAATAAAGGAAAGGCTTCCGCTCACCGGGTCGACAAGAACTGGCTTCAGGGAGTGAATATGATGCTGTAAGAACTCTGCAAATGAATGCATACTATGAGAACTAAGAGATTCTCCCACGGACATGTAACTATGACAACATTAAAGGTGCGAAGTAAGGGGAAGAGGTCATATGCATTCTCAGAAGATTTTGAAGATAAATCAGTTTGGAGACATTGACCTCACAGAGCGAATACATTCACTTATTTGAAGAGAGTCGGTTCCAGATTTGTATGAATCCATGAACAAGTACAAGTGAGGAATCTAACTAGTTATGAAGCATAAGTGAATATCCTTTGCATGATATGAGATGCAGACAAAGACAGATCCAGATTTGAAAGTCTTGAAACCACTTTTGGTTGAAGTGGATGGATCTGACGGATCAAAAAGACAGTAAAAAGTGAGATTTAATTACCGCTGACGAACTGCTAGACGAGGCAGAGAAAGAGGCCGAGCAGTTCAATCTCTTGCGCCATAACTTGGCGGTCGAAGACACCTACGACGACGGCCGGCTTGAGGACGGTGTGAGGACGGCGTCGAAGAAGTCGCGACAGCTAAGCGCTTCGTCCCCGGCGTCGACGCGAGCTAGCGGAGGCGCTAGAGTTTGAGCAAGGTGGCGAGGTGGAAGAAAAGATAATAACCGCAGGGGGTGAGTATTTATAAGGTAGAGGGATGCACAGCGTAATTACATAGGTGCCCCTGGCGGTTCACATATGATGGACACATGGCGTGCATGCAACTCATTGAAAGTTGTTCCATGTTCCCACGCACGACTTGTTTGTCGGGTGGTCGTTCCGGTTTCTCCGGGATTCAGGCAAAAGAGATATATCATTGAAAGCAGTCTTAAATGTGTGTCTCTGTATCTTCAGCTGACAAGGAGGTAGTGAATACATTCGACAAGTTTCAATAGAATGCATATGACTAGATAGATAGAGTTTGAGGAAGAAGCACAGAGTGGGTTAGGGTCCGATCACATTCACTTAGTTCGTAGAATGAAATGAGCAGAGCATAGCTATAAGTGAATGCTTTAGAGGAAAGAACACCATATATATATATGGTGTTCTTTCCTCTAAAGCATTCACTTATAGCTATGCCTTCAACTTGTATATATATATATATATATATATATATATATATATATATATATATATATATATATATATATATATATATATATATATCAAAAGACTAAATCAACATTGCGTAAGATAAATCATGAAGATAAATCAATGTTGAAGACAAACCAAATGCGAAGATAATGCAATCATGACGCCAAAAGAAAATCTTCGAGAAAGTTTGGTGGTGGTGTTACCTACCATATAGGAAGTATTAGACCCAGACACGGCACATAATTATCGTGGCGCTCCAAAGTCAAATTCCGCGTTAATGTATTCACAATTAGAGTGGATGTCTTCATTGATTGAAGATATATGTTACTTGTTGTGTTTCACATCTAAGTCATCAACATGCATAAGCATTAGGATGTGTGTGCAATCACAGGATATTTGAGGATTCTAAGATATTTAGCTCACACCGCAACTTGCAAAACATTTTCTCATCCAAGGGCTTTGTGAAGATATCTGCCAATTGCTCTTCAGTGTTGACGTGAATGATATCAATATCTTCCGTCATGACATGATCTCTAAGAAAGTGATGACGGATCTGAATGTGCTCTGTCTTCGAGTGCTGAACTGGGTTGTTGGCAATCTTGATGGCGCATTCATTGTCGCAGTAGAGTGGCACATGCTTCAGGTGGATGCCATAGTCCTTGAGAGTTTGCTTCATCCATAGAAGCCGAGCGCAAAGAAGATCCAAAGAATAATGTATTCAGATTCAGATCGGAGACAGCTTCGCTTTTTGAAGACCAACAGACAAGAGATCGCCCAAGAAAGTGAAATGTGCCTGATGTGGACTTGCGATCAACCTTGTCACCAGCATAATCAGCATCTGAGAATCCAATTAGATCAAACTCTGAGCCCTTTGGATACCATAATCCCAGTGTTGGGGTGTAAGCCAAATATCGAAGAATTTGCTTCACAGCTAAGTGATGCGATTCCTTTGGTGCCACTTGAAATCGGGCACACATGCAAAAGCTAAGCATTATATCTGGCCTAGATGCACATAAATAGAGTAAAGAACCAATCATGGAGCGGTATACCTTTTGATCAAACACTTTACCATTGTCGACGGGACCCAATTGACCTTTGGTTGGCATTGGCGTCGTGTACCCTTTGCAGTCTTGCATTCCAAACTTCTTCAGGCGATCTTTGAGATATTTTTCTTGTGAAATGAAGATGCCATTGCTCTGCTGACGGATTTGATGACCGAGGAAGAATTTCAGCTCACCCATCATGGACATCTGATATTGCTTTTGCATCATGTGCCCAAACTCATCACTATATCTCTTGCTAGTGCAGCCAAAGATAATGTCATCCATGTAGATTTGGCATACAAATAGTTCACCATAATATGTCTTCGTGAAGAGAGTGGGATCTAGAGAACCAAGTTTGAAGCCTTTGCTCTTCAAGAGGTCTTTGAGTGTGTCATACCAAGCTCGAGGTGCTTGTTTGAGGCCATACAGTGCCTTGTTGATCTTGTATACCATGTCAGGATGCTTTGGGTCCTCAAAACCAGGTGGTTGTGCAACATACACTTCTCCTTCAATTTTGCCGTTGAGAAAGGCAGTCTTTACATCCATTTGGTACAAAAGAATGTTGTTGTGGTTGGCATAGGCTAGCAGAATGCAAATGGCTTCAAGCCTAGCCATAGGAGCAAATGTTTCATCGAAGTCAATCCCTTCAACTTGAGTGTAACCTTGAGCAACGAGACGAGCCTTGTTTCTGACGACTTGACCATGCTCATCTTGTTTGTTGCGATAGATCCATTTGGTGCCAACGATATTGTACTTGCGAGGATCAGGACACTTAACTAGCTCCCAAACATTGTTCAGCTTGAACTGTTGAAGCTCTTCTTGCATAGCTTCAATCCATTCAGCTTCCATGAAGGCTTCATAAACTTTCTTGGGTTCAGATATAGAGACTAATGCAAAGTGCCCACAGAAATTTGCTAGCTGTGTTGCTCTTGAACGAGTGAGTGGACCAGGTGTTATCTTCTCAATCTGTACTTCATTTGCAACACAAGGATGAACTGGACGAAGATTTTGCCCTTGCTGTTCATTGTCTTCATCTTCAGCATTAGCTTCAGGCTGAGCAGTGTCTTTGGGTTGATTAGGTGCAGAAATGATGATTTCCTCTTCAGTCTGTACCTCTCAAGGCATGATTTCTCCAGTACCCATAAGCTTGATAGATTCACTTAGTGAGGCTTCATCGAGCACATTTGGCAGGTTCTCTCTTTGCGAGCCGTTAGTCTCATCGAACCGCACATCTACAATTTCAACCACTTTATAGTGAAAGAGGTTGAAGACTCTATAGGAGTGCGAATCCTTTCCGTAGCCAAGCATAAAACCTTCATGTGCTTTTGGTGCAAATTTTGAAGTGTGATGTGGATCCTTGATCCAGCACCTTGCACCAAATACTCTGAAGTAGCTGACGTTTGGCTTCTTAACAGTCAGTAGCTCATATGATGTCTTCTTTAGAAGCTTGTGAAGATAAACACGGTTGATGATGTGGCATGCAGTATCAATGGCTTCAGGCCAGAATTTCCTTGGTGTCTTGTACTCATCAAGCATCGTTCATGCCATCTCAATGAGGGTTCTGTTGCGCTCCATGATCCCATTCTACCAAGGTGTGTATGGAGCTGAGAACTCATGTATGATGCCCAATGTATCAAGATAAGTGTCGAGGCTGGTGTTCTGGAATTTCGTGCCATTGTCACTTCTGATGTGCTTGATCTTGATGCCATAGTTGGTCATGGCGCGATTGGCGAATCGTCTGAAGACATCCTGCACTTCATTCTTGTAGAGGATTATGTGCACCCATGTATATCTTGAGTAATCATCAACAATGACGAAGCCATAGAAGCAATCAGTGGTAGTAAGGGTAGAGTAGTGAGTAGGGCCAAATAAATCCATGTGAAGCAGCTCGAAGGGACGTGTCATCGTCATGATTGTCTTCGAGGGATGCTTGGCCCTAGTCATCTTTCCATGTTCGCAGGCACCACAAAGATGATCCTTCTTGAACTTGACACCCTCGATGCCTACGACATGCTTCTTCTTTGTGGGAGTGTACAAGTTCCTGATGCCAGCATGCCCTAGCCTCCGATGCCAGAGCCAGCATTCAGAAGCTTTTGCTAGAACACATACGACCAGTTGTGGTCCTGCAGAGAAATCTACCATATACAGATCATCTTTTCGATACCCTTCAAAGACTAGAGATTTGTCAGATTCCATAAGCACAAGGCAACGATATTTTCCAAATATCACAATCATGTTCAGATCACAAAGCATTGAGATGATATTGTTGAAACCAAGGGATTCAACAAGCATCACTTTATCCATGTGCTGATCCTTTGAGATTGCAACTCTACCTAGGCCCAATACCTTGCTTTTACCAGTGTCAGCAAATGTGACGTGACTCTTGTCAGACGGACGTAGGGTTGAATCCATGAGAAGACTTCGATCACCGGTCATGTGGTTAGTGCATCCACTGTCCATAATCCATTATGAAGCCTTTGGTGCCATACCCTACAGTGCAGTTTGGGGGATAGGATTCACCAAGGGTATTGTGAAGCATAAACATTTGACGAGCAAGCGGATTATGAAAGTTCAGATCCTGGTTAGGGTAAATAGGATGTTTGTCAAGGAATCCAGGGACGAAATACATAGTAAGACCATTTTGGCATTTTATCTTGTGTCCCACAAGATGTTTTAGGTCCCCAGCATAAGCATCAGAAGCCTTTGATTTCCGCCTGGAGACCTTTCCCTGCAAAAGAGAGTTAATTTTTCTTAACCACCCACATCTTCAGGGGTGGCTTAGAAGTAATGAGTCTAAGTGCAGCATCTGAAAACTTCAGCTTTGAAGCCCTTGCAAATAGCCTTGCAGGAGGTGAATAATACTCATAAGAATAAGCAGAAAAGTTCTTGGTCTTATGAACATAGCGGTTTGATGAAACACGCTCATATTCATAAGTCTGAGTATGGTTGCCCTGCAAAACATTGGCTTTAGGGTGACTCTGGTGAGTCCTCTGTCTATATGAAGCCTTTGGACCATATGAAGCCTTTGGTCTGGGGTTTGTCTTCTTCCCAGGTGGTGTCTTGATGACATTCACAGGAAGCTTCTCAAGACAACTTTTGGGCACCCAGATCTTCTTCAAAGGTGGTCCATTCCTGTAGTTAGTACCAATATACCTAGCAAACACTTCACCATTCTAATTCTCAAATAGTTTGTAGTTTGCATCAAAGGATTCATCAATGATAATTGGGTTATCACACGTGAAGCCAGATAAGGTAGAAGGATCCACTGAAGGTCCCTTTGCAACAACCCATGTGGTTTTGGGGTACTGCTCAGGCTTCCAGTATGAACCATCAACATTTGTTTTTCTCTCGAACCCAACACCCTCTTTCCTAGGGTTTTGGTTTAGAATCTGTTTCTTGAGGACATCACATAGTGTCTGATGCCCTTTGAGACTTTTATACATTCCTGTTTCAAGCAATGTCTTCAACCTGGCATTCTCATCAGCAATAGTAGTGGTATCCTCAGTAGAGGGGTTAGTTACCACATCAGCAGTTGAAGATATTGAAACAGGAGCAGCAGTAGAACATTCAGCAACAGAGACAACATTATCATGCTCAAGACATTTTAGACATGGTGGTTCAAAGCCTTCCTGAGCGGAACTGATTTGTTGAGCGTGGAGTGACTCGTTCTCCTTTTGAAGATCTTCATGAGTCGCTCCCAAGTTCTTGCTTCCTTTGAATATAATCATAGGAAAGCTTTTCATGAGTAGTTGAGAGCGTTTCATGATGACTTTCAAGTTCCTCGTACTTAACGTGAAGATTTTTAATGTCTTCAATTAAGGACTGAGTTCGTTATTTCTGCATCCAACAGGTCATCGCTTTTGTCTAGCAACTTTCGAATATGTTCCATAGCAATTTGTTGTTCTGTTGCAATTTTAGCAAGTGTCTTGTAGCTAGGTTTAGATTCACATTTAGAGTCATCTTCACTGGATGTTTGAAAGTAAGCATCGCGTGAGTTTACCTTGGCACCACGTGTTGGGGAACGTAGTAACTTCAAAAAAATTCATACGCACACGCAAGATCATGGTGATGCATAGCAACGAGAGGGGAGAGTGTTGTCCACGCACTCTGAGACCGAAAGCGAAGCGCTAGCACAACGCTGTTGATGTAGTTGTATGTCTTCACGATCCGACCGATCCAAGTACCGAACGCACGCACCTCCGAAGTTCAGCACACGCCCGCCGATGACGCCCCGCGAGCTTCGACTCAAAGAAAGCTTCACCGAGAGTTTCACAAGACGACGGCATGATGACGATGATGATGATGCTACCGACGCAGGGCTTCGCCTAAGCACCGCTACGATATGATCGAGGTGGATTATAGTGGAGGGGGGCACCGCACACGGCTGGGAGAGATCAACAGATCAACTTGTGTGTCTAGAGGTGCCCCCCTGCCTCAGATATAAAGGAGCAAGGGGCAGGCCGGCCAGCCCCTTGTGGGCGCTGCCAGAGGAGGAGTCCTCCTCCTAGTAGGAGTAGGACTCCCTCTTCCTACTCCTACTAGGAGGGGGAAAGGAAGGGAAGAGGGAGAAGGAAAGGGGGCGCCGCCGCCTCCTAGTCCAATTCGACTAGAGGGAGGGCGCACGGCCTGCCCTAGGCCAGCCCTCTCTCTCCACTAAGGCCCATAAGGCCCACTATTTCTCCCGGGTTCCGTAACCTCCAAAGACTCGGTTTTCTCAAACCACCCGAACACTTCCGTGTCCGAATATAGTCGCCCAATATATCGATCTTTATGTCTCACCATTTCGAGACTCTCGTCATGTCCGTGATCATATCCCGACCAACTACCTTCGATACATCAAAACACAAAACTCATAATACCGACCGTCACCGAACTTTGCGTGCAAGGACCCTACGGGTTTGAGAACTATGTAGACATGACCGAGACACGTCCCCGGTCAATAACCAATAGCGGAACCTGGATGCTCATATTGGCTCATACATATTCTACGAAGATCTTTATCGGTCAAACCGCATAACAACATACGTTGTTCCCTTTGTCATCGGTATGTTACTTGCCCGAGATTCGACTGTCAGTATTTTAATACCTAGCTCAATCTCGTTACCAGCAAGTCTCTTTACTCGTTACGTAATGCATCATCCCGTAACTAACTCATTAGTCACATTTCTTGCAAGGCTTATTGTGATGTGCATTACCGAGAGGGCCGAGAGATACCTCTCCGATAATCGGAGTGACAAATCCTAGTCTCGATCTATGCCAACTCAACAAGTACCATCGGAGACACCTATAGAGCACCTTTATAATCACCCAGTTATGTTGTGACGTTCGGTAGCACACAAAGTGTTCCTACGGTAATCAGGAGTTGCATAATCTCATAGTCATAGGAACATGTACAAGTCATGAAGAAAGCAACAGCAGTAAACTAAACGATCAAGTGCTAAGCTAACGGAATGGGTCAATTCAATCACGTCATTCTCCTAATGATGTGATCCCGTTAATCAGATGACAACTCATGTCTATGGCTAGGAAACTCAACCATCTTTGATCAACGAGCTAGTCAAGTAGAGGCATACTAGTGACACTATGTTTGTCTATGTATTCACACATGCATTATGTTTCCAGTTAATACAATTCTAGCATGAATAATAAACATTTATCATGATACGAGGAAATAAATAATAACTTTATTATTGCCTCTAGGGCATATTTCCTTCAGTCTCCCACTTGCACTAGAGTCAATAATCTAGATTACACAGTAATGATTCTAACACCCATGGAGTCTTGGTGCTGATCATGTTTTGCTCGTGGAAGAGGCTTAGTCAACGGGTCTGCAACATTCAGATCCGTATGTATCTTGCAAATCTCTATGTCTCCCACCTGGACTGGATCCCGAATGGAATTGAAGCGTCTCTTGATGTGCTTGGTTCTCTTGTGAAATCTGGATTTCTTTGCCAAGGCAATTGCACCAGTATTGTCACAAAAGATTTTCATTGGTCCCGATGCACTAGGTATGTCACCTAGATTGGATATGAACTCCTTCATCCAGACTCCTTCATTTGATGCTTCCGAAGTAGGTATGTATTCCGCTTCACACGTAGATCCCGCCACGACGTTTTGTTTAGAACTGCGCCAACTGACAGCTCCACCGTTCAATGTAAACACGTATCCGGTTTGCGATTTAGAATCGTCCGGATCAGTGTCAAAGCTTGCATCAACGTAACCATTTACGACGAGCTCTTTGTCACCTCCATAAACGAGAAACATATCCTTAGTCCTTTTCGTATTTCGTGATGTTCTTGACCGCTGTCCAAAGGATCCACTCGGATTAGTTTGGTACCTCCCTGCTAAGCTAATAGCAAGGCACACATCAAGTCTGGTACACAACATTGCATACATGATAGAGCCTATGGCTGAAGCATAGGGAACATCTTTCATTTTCTCTCTATCTTCTGTAGTGGTCGGGCATTGAGTCTGACTCAACTTCACACCTTGTAACACAGGCAAGAACCCTTTCTCTGCCTGATCCATTTTGAACTTTTTTCAAAACTTTGTCAAGGTATGTGCTTTGTGAAAGTCCTATCAAGCGTCTTAATCTATATATATAGATCTCGATGCCCAGTATGTACGCAGCTTCACCGAGGTCTTTCATTGAAAAACTCTTATTCAAGTATCATTTTATGCTATCCGGAAATTCTATATAATTTCCAATTAACAATATGTCATCCACATATAATATTAGAAATGATACAGAGCTCCCACTCACTTTCCTGTAAATACAGGCTTCTCCAAAAGTCTGTATAAATCCATATGCTTTGATCACACTATCAAAACGTTTATTCCAACTCCGAGAGGCTAGCACCAGTCCATAAATGGATCGCTGGAGCTTGCACACTTTGTTAGCTCCCTTTGGATCGACAAAACCTTCCGGTTGCATCATATACAACTCTTCTTCCAGAAATCCATTTAGGAATGCAGTTTTGACATCCATTTGCCAAATTCATAATCATAAAATGCGACAATTGCTAACATGATTCCGACAGACTTAAGCATGGCTACGTGTGAGAAAGTCTCATCATAGTCAACTCCTTGAACTTGTCGAAAACCTTTCGCAACAAGTTGAGCTTTGTAGACAGTAACATTACCGTCAGCGTCAGTCTTCTTCTTGAAGATCCATTTATTCTCTATGGCTTGCCGATCATCGGGCAAGTCAACCAAAGTCCACACTTTGTTCTCATACATGGATCCCATCTCAGATTTCATGGTTTCAAGCCATTTTGCGGAATCTGGGCTCACCATCGCTTCTTCATAGTTTGTAGGTTCACCTTGTTCAAGTAACTATGACCTCCAGAACAGAATTACTGTACCACTCTAATGCGGATCTTACTCTGGTTGACCTACGAGGTTTGGTAGTAACTTGCTCTGAAGTTTCATGATCAATATCATTAGCTTCCTCACTGATTGGTGTAGGTGTCACAAGAACCGGTTTCTGTGATGAACTACTTTCCAATAAGGGAGCAGGTACAGTTACCTCATCAAGTTCTACTTTCCTCTCACTCACTTCTTTCGAGAGGAACTCCTTCTCTAGAAAGGATCCGTTCTTAGCAACGAATGTTTTGCCTTCGGATCCGTGATAGAAGGTGTAGCCAACAATCTCCTTTGGATATCCTATGAAGACACACTTCTCCGATTTGGGTTCGAGCTTATCAGGTTGAAGCTTTTTCACATAAGCATCGCAGCCCCAAACTTTAAGAAACGACAACTTTGGTTTCTTACCAAACCACAATTCATAAGGCGTCGTCTCAACGGATTTAGATGGTGCCCTATTTAACGTGAATGCAGCCATCTCTAAAGTATAACCCCAAAATGATAGCGGTAAATCACTAAGAGACATCATAGATCGCACCATATCTAGTAAAGTACGGTTACGACGTTTGAACACACCATTACGTTGTGGTGTTCCGGGTGGCATGAGTTGCGAAACTATTCCGCATTGTTTCAAATGAAGACCAAACTCGTAACTCAAATATTCTCCTCCACGATCAGATCGTAGAAACTTTATTTTCTTGTTACGATGATTTTCCACTTCACTCTGAAATTCTTTGAACTTTAAAATGTTTCAGACTTATGTTTCATTAAGTAGATATACCCATATCTGCTCAAATCATCTGTGAAGGTGAGAAAATAACGATACCCACCGCGAGCCTCAATATTTATCGGACCACCACTACAACAAAAACCTACCTATACCAACGCATTTCTACCAACGATATGGAAATATGCATTGTTTGTTTCAACCTCCCACCTCCCGTACTTATCCCACCTCCCCTACTTAGCACTAACCTCCTCTCCCTAGAAAAAATCTAACCTCCCGCACCTCCACTAAAGTTTTTTTCCTACACGCAATCTCTGTCCTTCCCTCCCCTGATTCCCCTCTCACCCGATCGAGCTCCATGACGAAGGCGCCGCATGGCACCACCGATTTCGGCAAGCTCTGGCGCTCCCCCTCGATTTATCTCACCATCTCGTCCGCCCCTCAGTCCTCTCCTACGATCCTCTGCCACCGCGATGACCTACGCGGTCCTGCATATGCCGGTACAGGAACCCTAGCCGCCATCGATCGCCGGTTCAACTCCTGTGTAGCGTAGGCCCTCTACCCTGCATCTCCGTATCCGCTGTTGCCGGCTCGGGCTCGACAGTGCTGCTCCGCCTCAGCTACCTTGTCTTCGACATCGACTGTTTGGTAAGGCACTTCGCTCCTCTACCCGTGTCCTCTCTAGTGCTTTGTGGTGACATGGCCTTCGTGCCATGGTCGATTCTTTGCCAGAATCGTGACTGTGATCTACGCTACCTAGTGTTCGCCATTGTGGTGTCGTACTTCACGACTAGATAACACCCCACCACAGCTAGTGACCTTGCCGGTGGCTAAAATAATTCTAATCCAGTTCATGATTCTAGGTATTTCTGTTGTGTGCTTGCATATCTCAATGTGCTATCTAGTTCTGCACATGCAAGCCAGTCGTTTCTAGTTGGGTTAATCTAGTGTGATGTATTGTTGAGTGATTCACCACTTGTCCGTATGTGTTAATTCCGGAAGAATGCATGCATCCTTTTTTTCAGTAGTTCTTTCTTGCTGCCATGTGCGTGGATGAATCCTTAACAATTTACCTGTCACACATTGTGTAATACCTTAGGAATAAGTGTCCAACAGGTGTGTGTGTGTGTGTGTGTGTGTGTGTGTGTGTGTGTGTGTGCACGTGTTGGATTGCATTCTCATGGTACGTGGTAGTAGTAGTTCGATCTATTGTGTCGGTGAACATCAAGGCTGTAGGATGATTGTGAGTTACCAAAACATTGTCTCCCTTATTTTACTAATCACTAACTCAGTTTCAATTGTTGATCCGCCTCCTGAGTTCAGCGTGAAGTTTCTGTTTGATATTTTCGTTGCAGTGCTTGAAGAATGGTGTGGAGGCAGCACTACAGAATTAACTAGTGACGACGAGCAACATTGTAGCTTTTCTCGTGATGCCCACATGTTGTGGAGCTGCCGACCTGCCCAAGTCGCCCTTAATCAGTGCCAACTCCGCAAGAGAAAACTGTGGTATTTGTTTCATTCTTACATTGTAAGGTTCTTTGTTCCCCTAGGATTTAAGATGGTGAAGTTACTGGATGTAGGAACTATGGTATACTATTATTTTAACATGTTTTGTTGTTTCTTGACTTCTTTTAGTAAGAACTTCAGTGCTCGAGTCATAACCCTGTAAGATTTTAGCTTGCTCCAATTACTCAATCGAAAGTTCAGAACTTGTGCTATTCGACGTGTTGTTCGCTCTCAACTTCCGTCAATTAGCATCCGATTCTTCTAAAGACCACAAAATATTTATGTCTCGCAGGTTCTTCTTTGGTCAATTTCTCAGATTAGGAGTTGAGTAAACATCAATATGCTCAAGGTAATGCACCCTAGTTTGCATAGTAAATGACACTGGGCCATTTTGATTGCAAAACATCTTTGATAAATTAAAGACGATGCCACAGCCTGGCTTTGGTTTATAGATTGCGGAGAGATTTCCCAATCCAAAAAACAGAAGATGGATGCCAAGGTGAACAGTCATGTGATGTCTGCAGCTAGGATGGTGAAAAGTTTGTGTAAGTTCTTCTGGCTTTCTCTCCAATATTAATTTCTTTGTACGCGTGTGCTTATGTAGAAACATCAAATGTCTCAGATATCTTCTAGAAAATCCTGTGTTGATGATATTTGAGCAAAGAAGTGTGTAATTTCCCAATCTACATTTCTACTTATGCTATTTTGATGCAATCCTATGTCTGATATCTTATGACAGTCCTCGTCGATTTGATGCTGATGTAAATATTGTACTAAACTGATCTGTGCAATTAAATATAGAGTTGCTAAGGGTCCTGTAGGTTGGAGAGACTACTATACTATTTTGACAAGATAGTTAGACGTCTTGTTCTAAAGTTTGCTCTGATACTTTGTTCTAAAATTTACCATGTTTTATTAAATTATCTTTGTCGGTGTCAAAACCGGCGGATCTCGGGTAGGGGGTCCCGAACTATGCGTCTAGGCGGATGGTAACAGGAGACAAGGGACATGATGTTTTTACCCAGGTTTGGGCCCTCTCGATGGAGGTAATACCCTACCCTCCCGCTTGATTAATATTGATGATATGGGTAGTACAAGAGTAGATCTACCACGAGATCAAGGAGGCCAAACCCTAGAAGCTAGCCTATGGTATTATTGTTGTTCGTCTCTACGGACTAAAACCTCCCGCTTATATAGACACCGGATAGGGTTAGGTTACACAGAGTCGGTTACAATGGTAGGAGATCTACATATCCAGATCGCCAAGCTTGCCTTCCACGCCAAGGAAAGTCCCATCCCGACAAGGGACGAAGTCTTCAATCTTGTATCTTCATAGTCTTGGAGTTCGCCAAAGGTCATAGTTCGCTATCCGACACCCCTAATCCAGACTCCTCAAGAGCCCTCGAACCAGGCTTCAATGACGACAAGTCCGGCGCGATATTGTCTTCGCATTGCAAGGCGGGTTCCTCCTCCAATACTTTATAGAAGGTTTTGAACACAAGGATAGTGTCCGCACGCAAAACAAGTTCCACATACCACCGTGAGAGAATAACTTTTGCACAGATCTGTCGACGTATTCCGCGGCGTGACATCACACCACGCCAAGCCTTTATACTTAATCGCTTTTACTGTTCCACCTCGCGCTTAGCGAGGCGGTTTCTTGGCACGCCTTATCAAAGCATAGATCGTGCCCCTTATTCCGGGATTCCCATCAATACGGACGCGGTAACCCATCCGCGCCATTGATTATGGCGGTTGGGAGATAAGCGAGTTTTACCAGTTGGTGGGGACGATAGCTTCGTCTCATTCATATAAGGGATAAGGATCCACCTTTTCACCTACGCCTTCTTCCTCCTTTGCTTATCCATTTCACAAGACTCGAGCTCCAAATACCAAGTCCGCACACCCCTACCTCAACCTTCTCCAACTATGTCCGGAGCGGAGGCAGGTGGATGGCCTCCTTCACACGGAGGGGCACATCACAAAGATGCGAGAGGCCGGATACTTGTCCAGCAACATCGCAAGACCGCTACCCGACGAGGGCAGGTCGGTGTCAAACCGCGGATCTCGGTAGGGGGTCCCGAACTGTGCGCCTAGGCGGATGGTAACAGGAGACAAGGGACACGATGTTTTTACCCAGGTTCGGGCCCTCTCGATGGAGGTAATACCTTACTCCCGCTTGATTAATATTGATGATATGGGTAGTACAAGAGTAGATCTACCACGAGATCGAGAGGCTAAACCCTAGAAGCTAGCCCATGGTATGATTGTTGTTCGCCCCATGTACTAAAAACCTCTGGTTTATATAGACACCGGATAGGGTTAGGTTACACAGTAGTCGGTTACAATGGTAGGAGATCTACATATCCGTATCACCAAGCTTGCCTTCCACGCCAAGGAAAGTCCCATCCGACACGGACGAAGTCTTCAATCTTGTATCTTCATAGTCTTGGAGTCCGCCAAAGATGGTAGTTCGCTATCCGGACACCCCTAGTCTAGGACTCCTCAAGAGCTCCCTGAACCAGGCTTCAATGATGACGAGTCCGCGCATATTGCCTTCGCATTGCAAGGCGGGTTCCTCCCCTCAATACTTCATAGAAGGTTTTGAACACAAGGATAGTGTCCGCTCGCAAAACAAGTTCCACATACCACCGTAGAGAGAATAACCTTGCACAGATTTACATCGTATTCCGCGCGTGACATCACACCACGGCCAGGCCTTTATATGAATCGTTTTGTAATGTTCCACCTTAGCGCATTTGCGCGGGCAGTTGGGGCGGATTTTTACCGCAGAATCGCTCCGTCGCAAGGCTTTCTCCACGACCCGCTGAACACGTGACGGGGGTCGTCGCGCGGCATGACGGGAGGCATGCGTGGGAAAGTGTTCGCACCTACGCGTCAGATCGCAGTTAATGGAAAGGAGGCGCCCACGCCTTCCCATAAAAGGAATAACCGCGGCACGCTGCTCACTTTACCCTCCTTGCGCTGCTCCTCCAATCTCGTAACCACCGCCTTCTTCTCGAGCCTCTCAGCTTTCGCCCATCGCCGACGCAGCTTTCGCCATCCTTCGCTTTTCCTCGCCGCCATGGCGCCTAAGTCCGCCAACAGCAAGGGAGCGGCGAGGATGCCGTGTGTCGGAGCAGCCGAGAGCGAGCTGGTGGCGCGGCGGTGCAGTCCGCCTACTTCCCTCGACGGTTGGCGGTCCGAGCTTTGGGAGATGTTCAAGGATCCGTGGGGTGAAGACCAGGGGAGAAAACGGGCATCCAGCCATGCACGCTGACCGCCAAATATAGGCCCTCCCCGACGGGTACCCCTTCTTCGCCGATTATTTCTCTTATGGCTCGCCCCCTTCTCTGATTTCTTCAAGGACATCATGCACACCTCGGCTTCCACCTCTTGGATTTCACCCGAATGTCGTGGCGGCATGGCTCTTCGCATTACCGCGAGGGCTTCGTGGGTGCACCCCAGACGGCCTCTTTCGCCATTACTTCCCCCTCGAACTAAAAAGGGGCGCCATTGCTGGCTGTGTCGCCTGGATCCCAAGGGCCAAGGGGGCGTACCCGGACGGCGCCATGAAGGAGAAATGGGAAGAATGGCGGGGCCGGTGGTGCTGGATGGAGGAGGAGGACCCGCCAGATTCTCGCGGGTTCGCGAGAAACCGCCGTCCGTGGGGTGATCACGACGCCGACACCGGCGACGCCAAGCTTATAATCGCCACCACCAGGATTCTTCGCTCACCCAGCCGGGCTCACCGAGATGATCGGGCGAACTTCATCCGCCGATTTAATCGCCTTTGCACGACAAGGGAGGTCGGCTCGCTCTTCGTGAACGCCGCCGACATCATGAGGCTCCGCCTCGCCTCGACAACAACTCGACGGTGTTGTGGCACGCCCATCTGTGCAACGGATCTTCCACCGAGGTCGACGACGCAAGGTCGAGCGTCCGCAAGCTTGCCGTGGCCTTCCGGAAGGCCGCAAAGTCGACAAGGAGCCTGCTTTCGCTGCCGCGAGGGTGGTCCCGCCGAGCAACAACTCGCGTCTTAACGAGATCATTGCCATGATGCCGCTTCTTCAACGCCGCATGGCCTTGACTCGACTGGGTTGAGCTGGACGAGCTCGCGGCAGGAGTTCTTCGACACCCGCACGAGGTATATGTCACCGCCGAGCCGCGGCTTATCCAGACACCTCCCGCGGAGCTGGATTATATCGCCGCCAGATGGAGGAGGTGAGGCGCGCCGAGGAGGAGGCAAAGCTCGCAAGGAGGCCGGCAGGCCGGGCGCGCAGGGACAAGGCCGCCGCAGAGGCGAGGAGGGGGAGCTCGCCTGCAGGGCAGGTGTCACTGGGAGGCCAGCGCGCCGACACTAGGGCTCCTCGCTGAAGACGCCGCGACGGGTCATCGGAGGAGGAGGGCGAGGAGGAGAGGACCGCGATCGCCGATCCTCCGCCACCGGAAGAGGCGGGTCTCGCGGCAGGCCACCTCGCGAAGTCGGTCCGCCGACCGGCTGCAGCTGCGGCAAGCCCAGGAGGGGCCCGTGCGCCAGATGAGGGCGGTGGCGATGAAGAAAACGGCGAAAGCCATGGCATCGAAGAAGAAAACATCTGCTTCTTCGTCGTCCAAACGCGCCCGGATGCCATCGCCTCCCCCTTCGTCAGCAAACATCGGCATGGGGATTGTGTTTGACTTCGGGCCCCTGAGCCCGGAGAAAGACCCCGGGCCTCTCAGCCCGGAGAGAAAGAGGAAAGCAACAGAGGAGGAGGAGGAAGAGAACAAAGAGTAAGCTTTCACTTTCCTCCCTTATTCCTCGCCCTCCCCTGACGGTAGTGCTTACTTGTCTTCATCTTGCAGGGATGTGGAGACGCTGGCCCAGAGGATAAAGATGGCCAGGACTTCGGCGAGTGGACAGCCCCCGGCAAGCACCCCCAGTACGCCACTCGTGGTGTCGAGCAGCCCGGACAGCAGCCCCCAGCCCAGCCCCCAGCGTAAGTCCATCACCCATCCCTTGTCAATGTGTGCAATGCACGACGCTTTGGCACTGACCCTGCCGTGGATGTAGGAGGGGAGCAACACCAAGGGGAGCCGCAGAGGGATTCTCCTATCGTGCCACCCCCGTCGACCACGCCGCCCCGAGGGGCGTCCCCGGCAAGGGCACCTAGCACCGAGGCCATGCACATGGAGGAGGAGGGGGAGAACACAGGCACCAGTGGCTTCGTCTCGACGCCAGACCTTGGCGGAGAAGGGACTCCCGCCTCACGGCCCAGCACGGGTAAGCCACTCACTCTCCACTTCTGCTTGCATTCCCCTTTTTTCCTATTTTGACTTCCAATCTTGGCTCCGCCCTGTCTCTTTCTTGGTGTCCAGACCCCTCCTTAGAGGATGTCGACACCACCATCAAAGAGGTCGCCGCGGATGCCGCGGCGGAGGCGGAGAGGATTGCTGCCGAGGAGAGCGCCAGGGGCGTCGCCGAGGATGCCGCCAATGGGCCTGCCGAAGAGCCCGGCAAGGGGCCTGCCAGGGAAGCCGGCAAGGCCACTGCCGAGGAGGTGGCGTTTGACGTTCTGTCCTCCTCCTCCGCTGCCTCTGGCTCCGGTAGGTACTTGAGGGTAAGCGACGACCTCTTCGTCCATCTCCTTGGCGCGTCGAGCACCAGGGCTCCTTTTGAGGGAGAGGTGTTCGACGAGGAGGCGCTTGGTGCCACCGGGCTCGAGGTCGTCGATGAGCCGAGCGTCGGTGGCGCCGGCTCCCAAGAGGAGCAGCTGCTCCAGGACATGGGCGCCAGCCCGAAGCCAGCGCTTCCACCACGCCTGCCTGACAAGGCCAAGTCTAGGGCGGCGCAGGAGAAGGCGGAGGCGGATTTCAGAGGGCGCGCCGCCGAGGCGCAAGACTGGTTCCGCCAGCCAGATTTAATCAAGGCCGCCTGTGGCGAGCTGGCCAACCGTGAGCCGGAGTTGCCTGTAAGCTCGCTGGCTGTCGAGAAGGCCTGTGAGACGGCGAAGAAGTTGGCCGACGGCCGGGCCGCCTGACCCAGACGAGGCCGCATGAAGACCCAGAAGAGGACCTTGCAGAGCGAGGAGAAGCTTGCCGCCACGCCCGCGGCAAGGACGAAGAGGTGGACAAGTTGTCTCGCAGCGGACCCAAGAGCTGGAGCGGAGGCATCAGAAGCACTCAACGCCTGTGCCTGTGCCCACGCCGGTAGGGTAAAGGAACTGGAGGGGCAAGCTCTGAAGCTGGCCCAGGAGAAGGACACGCTCAACGGTGCCCTGACGGTGGCACAAGGTGAGGTCATCAGCAAGTTTGGGAAGCTCTCCGAAGCCAACATCTCCATCAAAGACCTCAAGCTGAAGCTGGGAGAGCTCGAGGAGACGCTGTCGGAGGCCGTAACTCGGGAGGATCCCACCAAGGAGCTGAGACGGGAAGCAGTCTGCGATGAACGAGACCGCCAACCTCAAGGACCACAAGGCGGGCGAGAAACGCTGCCTCGAGCGCCTTGCCGTCGTTGCAAACTCGGCCGCCGATCAGCTGGCCATTATGGGGATGCCGGAGATGAGGTACGCCCCGGAAGCGAGCCTGAGCCCCAATGCCAACCTGACCGTATATTTTGAGAAGCTCGTCGGCGCCTTGGGGCGGCTCCTTTCCAACCAGGCGGCCTCCCTGGCCGAGGAATCCCGGATACTCTGCCGGGGGACCATGACTAGGGTGCTCACCAAGATCGCGCACTGGCACCCAGACCTTGATTTCGGAGCTGTGTTGAAGAGCTTGCCGGAGGATGCGGACATCGCGGCGCTCAACGAGCGTATCCAGCCCATCCTCAGCCGCATCAACAAAATCAAGAGGGTGGAGGGCCAGCTTCGGGACTAGGCACCCCGTTCTCCATCGCCGCTGCAGGTTCATGACCAAGACAATGCTATCTTTAGTTAGAACCGCGGCGGCAATTTGTGTAATATAACTCTGCAGTGCCCCTGAAACTATGCATGTTATTTTCCTGTTCGATTTTCCTTTGTATGTTCACCCCACGTCGATCGGGTAAGCTTGCCGGCATGTAAACCCAGGGCGGCGCTTTGAGGACGGATCCTCATTAGCCTGCCGGCTGTGCTTGTTGCCGGGTGAAGCACCTTACCGCCCTTGGCGCGGCCGCTCGATCTGTGGAGCTTGACTCGAGTCAGAACCGAGAGCGTTGCCGATGGCGAAAGGTTACCCTGCCACTCGATGCGCCACCGAACTGTTGAGCGGACTCAAATGTAACAAGGGCGTTGCCGACAGCAGGAGGGCCCCTCGCGCACAAAGCTTCCCATACATAGGCCGAACCGCCGAGGACAATAACCTTATATTTAATGAAACAAACCTAAAGCTCTGCATGACTTAGTTTCTTCGTCGCCGCCGGCGCCCTTCGTGCTAACGGGCAAGGTCGCTTTCTTGGTCGCTTTCTTCGCAGAGCCGTGACGATGGGGAACAGCTAGGTCAATGCTAGGCCAGATTTCACAATTATGCGCTTCTACCGGGCGCGCCAAAGATGTCGGTGGAACGACACCTATGGGATCACAAGTATCCCTACCGTGGTTGCGGGCGCGGGTTGAGAGAAGAGCGGATCTGACAGAGAGTACGCGGTTTGTTTATCCGTGTTCGGGCCGCGAGGATGCATAAAACCCTAGTCCTGCTTTGGTGAATGTATTCTAAGTTCTTGAGCTAGCTACGGGTGTAACGAGCTCCAAAGTCAATCCTTCTCCGGTCGCCGGGCCTCCTTTTATAGAAAAAAGGGTCGCCACAAAGGGCAAACAGAGATGGAAAGGGCACAAGTCACGAGGTTATCCTCAGACATACGACAAGATGCATTTAATGCGAGGCTTAGGTGTCCTTCGCTTTATTGGGGACGGGCGAGGCCCGCCCCGTCTGGCCACCGCCTCCCCTTGCTTCGACACGCTACCGCCAGCGACGCATGCGTGCCATGTAGGCAGGCAGCAGCTGAGGTGGCGCGGTGGTGGAGCCTCCAGGAAGGTTTGCATGTTGCCACGCAGGTGCCTACCCAGCTGGTTGGGTCGGCAGCTGCATGCGAACGGCGGCAAAGACTTGGCTAGTGCGGGCCTGGTAGTGGCCCTGCTGGTGCGCGCCTGGCGAGGGTCTCGCTGGTGGCCCTAAGGGTCTTGCTGCATGCTGTTGCCTCCCGGCAAGGATCTTGCCGGGGTCTTGTGGGTTTTTCGTGAGGATGGCTGCCTTCCCATCCTCATTTGATATTGACTATTCTTTGTCTTCACAAAGATCTGCATGCCACCATAGAGGTGCCTTCCCGAGTCCCGCCCCACGCTGATGATGGTGTTGGCGGTCGGGCTCAAGGGTGGCTCACTCACATGCATGGGCCTGCCCCGCAAGGGTCCTTGTCGGGAAACCTGCTTCATCCATCCGATCTTTGTGGCCTTGGTCCTTGTCGTTGCTTTGTTCGCCTTGTGCCTTCGGCTTCTCTCCCCGCTTCCCTTTCCCTGCCTGTTATAAAGCGGCCGTGGAGGCTCTCGACTGCCCGTGCACAAGTAAAGGGGTCAAAAGGAGAGCCCCTACTTTGTACCGACAAGTAAGCAATGAAGTGAAAGCACAAAGACTATCAGCAGCTAGGTAGTATGGATCAGGATGGAAGATAGTATGAAGCCAAACAATAAACAGTCTTCACACAGTGAAGACAATCAGATCAAGAAAGAAGGCAACGACTTCACGAGGACAGACTGGAAGTAACAGGAAGTGAACCAGTAGCTTGGTGAAGACAAGGATTTGGTAGACCAGTTCCAGTTGCTGTGACAACTGTACGTCTGGTTAGGGAGGCTGAGATTTAACTCAGAATACCGCGTCTTCGCCTTATTCCCCTTGAGCTAAGAACACTTAGTCCTCGCCCAATCACTCTGGTAAGTATTCAAGGTAGACTTCCAAACCTTCACAGACTTTGTTCACTGGCAATCCGCAATGGCACTTGGATGCTCAGAACGCGACGCCTAACCGGCTGGAGGATTCACAGTCCTCAAGTGTAACAAGTCTTCAGGTCAAGCAGACAGAAAGACTTGAGTGATGCCTAACACTCTTTGGCTATGGGTGTTTTGGGCTTTGTCCTCGCAAGGATCTCTTTCTCAAATGCTTCGGAGGTGGGTTGCTCTCAAATGACAAAAGTCGTGCACTAACTCTGAGCAGCCACCCATTTATGGTGTAGGGGTGGGCTATTTATAGCCAGGAGGCAACCCGACCTGATTTGTCCAAAATGACCCAGTGTCACTAAGGAACCGACACATGTCCAACGGTCGGATTTCAAACACACGCGGTAGCTTGACTTGGGCTACAAGTAAAGCTGACTCATCCAGCTCTGGATAAGATTTGCTCTCATTGTCTTTGCTCGAAGCCATAGGATTTTGTTGAGCATCACGTCAGTCACTCTGACTTTGTTCACTTGGACCCCACTTAACAGTACTGTGGTTCCTATGACTCAACAAAGAAGAAAAACAAACTACGAAACAACTATGTCTTCGCACTCCATAGTCTTCACGTGAATGTCTTCTCATGTCATAATCTTCACTGTGAATATCTTCACAAACCACCATTGTCTTCAATGTCTTCACACATTTTTAGGGGTCATCTCTGGTCGGTAAACCGAATCAATAAGGGAAAACTACTTGTGTTATCATGAAATTCTCACAAACACATTAGTCCCTCAACCAAGTTTGTCGTCAATACTCCAAAACCAACTAGGGGTGGCACTAGATGCACTTACAGCTTGAAATATTAACTTCAACTCCTGAAACATCTCATATGCTTGATAATCCCCAAGTGCAGGGAATCATCATAGCAATTTCCAAAGGTGGAAGTGGTAAGTATGGAGTGTCGAACCCACAAGGAGCTAAAGGTAAGATCAATATTCTATCAAGTCCTATCTGACGATACGACTCTACGTACACCGAACGTTTGCTTCCAACTAGATATGAGAAATAAAAATATGTTGTGGGTATGAAGAGGATAACTTTGCATGATATCGGAGAGCTAAAATATAAAAGTAGGTGCTGTTATCATAAAGTTAGAATATTTTACTAAATATTATAAATAGCGAGTGTGGAATAATGATGGGTCGGTGGGCGGAATTATCCTAGGCAATTGTTAACAAGATCAGTAATCACTATTGCAATTTCATATGAGGGAGAGGCATAAGCTAACATACTTTCTCGTCTTGGATCATATGCACTTATGATTGGAACTCTAGCAAGCATCCGCAACTACTAAAGATCATTAAGGTAAAACCCAACCATAGCATTAAAGCATCAAGTCCCCTTAATCCCATAAGCCGTGACCCACTTATCCGTGTTTATGCTTCTGTCACTCAAGCAACACAGACAATAAGTAAACCATGTACATATTGCAACACCCTACAGCAGGAATCCCTCACGCTTGCGCGACACGGAGGGCACCATAGGACAGCACCAAAATAAAACATACAACTCATACCAATCTAGATCATCAATCAACCCACAGACAAAGGATATCTACTCAAAACATCATAGGATGGCAACACATCATTGGATCATAATATGTGGCATAAAGCACCATGTTCAAGTAGGGATTACAGCGGGTGCGGGAGAGTGGACCGCAGAAAATAGATGATGATGGTGATGATGATGGTGATGTTGATGAAGACGATCACCATGGGTGATGATTCCTTCCCGATGGCACTCTGGCGCCACTCAGAGAGAGAGGAGAGGTTCTCCCCTTGTGCTTCCTCCTCCATGGCCTCCCCTAGATGGGGAGAGGTTCTCCTCCGTCCTGGCCTTCATGGCGATGATGGCCTCCCGGGATCCTCCTCCATGGCCTCCGGTGATGATGGCCCCCTCCGGCAGGGTGCCAGAGAGGGCCTAGATTGATTTCTCGTGGCTACAGAGGCTTGCGGCGGCGGAACTTCCGATCTAAGTTAATTTCTGGAGATTTCTGTATTTATAGGAGAGGTTGGCGTCGAGAACAAGTCAGGAGGCCCCACGGGTAGTCCACGAGGCACAGGGGCGCGCCTAGGGGGGTGGGCGCACCCCCACCCTCGTGGGGCCCCCGGGACTCCCCTCCGGTAGATTTTTGTTCCAGTATTTTTTATATTTTCCAGAAAAATTCTCAGTTGATTTTCAGCGCATTCCGATAACTTTTATTTCTGCACAAAAACAACACCATGGTAGTTCTCAATAAAACAAAGTCACCAAGTTAGTTCTAATCAAATCATACCAAGATCATATAAAACAATAGTAAACATGGCATGAATACTTCATAAATTATCGATACGTTGGAGACGTATCAGCATCCCCAAGCTTAATTCATGCTCGTCCTCGAGTAGGTAAATGATAAAATAAATAATTTATGAAGTGTGAATGCTAGTGTCGGTGTCAAAACCGGTGGATCTCGGGTAGGGGGTCCCGAACTGTGCGTCTAGGCGGATGGTAACAGGAGACAAGGGACACGATGTTTTTACCCAGGTTCAGGCCCTCTCGATGGAGGTAATACCCTACTCCTGCTTGATTAATATTGATGATATGGGTAGTACAAGAGTAGATCCACCACGAGATCAGAGAGGCTAAACCCTAGAAGTTAGCCTATGGTATGATTGTTGTTCGTCCTATGAACTAAAACCCTCCGGTTTATATAGACACCGGATAGGGTTAGGTTTACACAGAGTCGGTTACAATGGTAGGAGATCTACATATCCGCATCGCCAAGCTTGCTTTCCACGCCAAGGAAAGTCCCATCCGGACACGGGACGAAGTCTTCAATCTTGTATATTCATGGTCTAGGAGTCCGGCCAACGGTGATAGTTCGGCTATCCGGACACCCCCTAATCCAGGACTCCCTCAATAGCCCCCGAACCAGGCTTCAAATGGCGATGAGTCCGGCGCGTAGATTGTATTCGGCATTGCAAGGTGGGTTCTTCTCCAAATTCCATATACTTGTCGAATAGTGTCCGGCTTCTGATAAATGTTGCGCTCCTTGGCTTCTACGCCCAATAATGGCCATCTTCCACGTATTTGAATGAATGCGAAAAGCCAGGGTATTTTTACACTTACCCCCCTGGCTGCGCAAATGAGCCGCCTATAAAAGGGACGAGGATCTAGATCTGAGTCACACCATCCCTCCTCATGAAGCTTTCATCGGAGCGCCTCGACAAAGACCCATTCCATCATGGACAATGACGCGCTGCTCCTCTTCTCTCGCCCCAGCCCTCAGCCCGAAATTGGGAGAGATGCTCACCCCAAGATAGCGAGCTAGTTATACTCCAAACCAAGGGATTTCTTCCCCCGGCCTTCATGGTTCCGGTTCGAGCCGGACTTGCCACCTACAAGGGCGGAAAGCAAGCGGAGAGTGTCCCCGATCCCTCTAAAGGAGAGCGGTTATGCTTTATCTCTTATCTAGTAAAGGACTCGGATTTCCAATCCATCCGTTTCTCCAGGGGCTCTTGGAGTTCTACGGCCTCCAGTTGCACCACCTTACGCCTACCTCCATTTTGCACATCGCGGGCTTCGTGGCCCTGTGCAAACAGTTCTTGGGCATCGAGGCTCATTTTGCGCTGTGGAAGAGATTATTCTGCCTAGTATCCCGTTCTCATGAGGGGTCAATATATCAAGTGGGCGGAGCCGAACTATGGCGCATCGCCGGGACCGGATATCCATCCGGAACCCCGAAGAAGGCGTCCGAAGACTGACCTTCGGAATGGTTTTACATGGAGGACGTCCCGCTGTTGGATCCTGTTCGGATCGGCCTTCCGGAGTTTAGCAACGCTCCTCTGAAAAAGCGCCTAAGCTGGCGCCATGAGCCCCTGGAGGAAAATGACCGACGCCCTTTACTTGATGAGCCGAATAAGATTATTAGTTTCATGCGGATTGACCATGATTGGAGTCATGGCAATCTGCATTATGAGGAGTGCAGCCGCCCAATATAGGGGCCACCCATGTGGGACTTCAACGGGGAGGACGATGCCACCCGCCATGGCCGCAAAGGGCCGGGATCGGTCACCGAACTGGTGAAGACCTTGTCCGCCATGTACAAAGGAGAAGAGGAGGATTTTCTCCGCGTCAATCCACTGAGCGGGTTTTCTTCGAATAATCCTCGAAGTTGGGTAGGCAAATATCTTTGTGGCCTGTCCGATCCATGTTCCCGTGGTTAAACATCTCATTTTACGATTTCTACGCAGGAATTGCGCCGGGCCATGGAGAAGATACACAGCCCGCCCCCACAACCCGAGGATCCGGAACGGTCCCTCGATCCGGCCTCCGAAGAGGATCAGGATATAAAGGTGGAGTTGATCGACGGGGTGTTCCACCAACTTAGCATCGACAATGCTTTGGTTGCCATTACGCCGATTACCCGGAATACTTCCACCTCACAGTAATCGAGACCGAGGTCCCAATACTCGATAATGACCCATCCGTGCTTATTTCTTGATCACCGTATACCAATGGTGTTTCGCAGGGGGTGCCTTCGAAGCAGGAGGCCGAGCCCGCGACGGCTGGCCAACAAGGCAGTCTGCCCCGCAGGCTAAAAAGAAGTGCGGTCCGAATCAAAACTCCGCCGCAACGGTATGGCGTGTCACCATATTCCCAGGATTGATTCTTGGAAGGCGTACTAACGCTGGTGCTCTTTTCAGGAAAAAAGAGCGCTCGCCGGACTGAGTCCGGAGAGGTTGCCAATCAAACCTCCGCCAGCCAGGTTCCAAAGCCGGGTCCGAAAGCGGAGGCGAGCACGAGGCGTGCGTCGGATGTTCCTCCGATAGAGGATGCCGACAGATTGTCCGCCACCAACTCCGAGGTGGAGAGCGCCATGAATCACAGGCGCCGCCGGACAGTTCTTCGTGACGCATGTTTCTTCCAAGAGGCCTTGAATGCCTTCAATTCGGCAGATCGCACCTCCGTGCCGCCAAGATGGTCTAGCGAGCCACGGAGCAAAGATGTAAAGGACATACTGGTGAGGAAATTTGATGATTATATATGCCAAGAGTCTCCCGAGACTTAAAATAGTTAGAATAACTGATTTAAGGATCATTTGTTATGCTGATCTTACAAAAAGAATACCCGACCGTCCTGTGAGCTTGAAGAATGCAAGGCCCAACTTGAGGTCAAGACTAGCCGCCATGGGGGAGCCACAGAGACCCCTCCGTAATATATGCCTCAAAAGATAAATAGTTTATGAAGTGCGGCGTGTGTAAATCGACAATAATATTGCAGATGATGTCGGACTAGATCCGGACAAGCAACAGCTCTGCGCCAGCTAAAGGCGGCGAGAGCGTGCTTACGAGGGTGCGGCAGGAGAAAAATAACCTCCAAGATGCCAACACCCAACTGGGTGAGGAACTAAAGGATGTTCGTGCTCAGCTTGTCCGACCAGAAGGAGAATCGACGGCTTCGTCGCGGCATTTTCAAGAAGTGCTTGAGCGAACTTTGAAAGAGTTCGCGAGGAAGGCGACTAACATAAACATGTATGTAGGTTTGCTCACAGGTCGTCCCGAGGAGGAGATGCCCGATTCGGGTGATCTTCTTCCCGAATCAAGGCTACTGCACGAACGGGTTCGGCAGGTGATGAAAGGCGTCGGCCAGGCCTTCACTACTAGGAAAAGGGCTATAGATAGGATTGACACTAATGGCGCACCAGGGAAGCAGTGCGCCACTACTATATACTAATGGCGCACCGGTTTGTGATGCGCCATTAGTGTGGAAGACACTAATGGCGCACTGCATAAATGGTGCACCACTAGTGATAATTTTTTTTCATTTTACATACATACTAATGGCGCACTTTAGACTGGTGCGCCATTACTAGTTTTAACTAGTAATGGCGCACCAATCTAGGAGTCGCCATTATATATGTTTTTTTTGCAAACTACTAATGGCACTTGATCTCGATCCCCCCCTCTCGATAGCAATCCCTCGCCAGATCCCCTCGCGCCGCACCTCCGCACCTTCCCCGCCTCCACCGCCGATGACCCCCAGACCTCCCTGCTCCACCGCCGACGAACCACCACACCTCCCCGCCCACCGCCAACGACCCACCGCACCTCCCCGCCTCCACCGCCGCCGACACCTCAAGACCTCCCCTGCCCGCTCCACACCCGCCACGACACCCGCACCTCCCCACCTTTTGAAGATATTTTAAATAACAAATTTGATGATATTTTCAAATAAGAAATTTGATGATATCTTTAAATAACAAATTTGATGATATTTTCAATTAAAATAAAAAACAAATTTGATGATATTTTAAAAAAATTGACGAGGTAGACTGTCGCTTTCGATCAAGAGTGCATCTCCTCTCGCACGAATTATCTAGGCATCGAGAACCCGCTGGTCCCGCCTGGCAACAGCACCTCAGAGGCTCACTGGATGGGGTCACCGTGAGGGTCGCCATAAATGCATGTCGATTTCGAGGGTCGACTCACCGACTTTGAAAGAGCAAACCTAGTCGCTACAACACATAGACGTGGTCGATCCTTGGGTGGTAGAGCACAAAACCTTTATTGAGAAGACGTACAATGACCGAGGCCAACAGAGGACGGACGGATATATAATCAAAGAGGACAGACGTGGTCGATCTCGATTCCCCCTCCATCTCGATCTCGATCCCCCTCCATCTCGATCCCACCCGCACCCTCCCCCGCTAGCTCCACCGCCGTCGACGACCCACCGCAACCCTCCCCCGCTCCACCGCCGCTGACGAGCACCCGCCCCCCGCACCCTCCCCCGCTCCACCGCCGCCGCCGATGATATTTTCAAGTAACAAATTTGAACATATTTTTTAAAAAACTATTACTGTTTTTATAAAAAATATTACTGTTATGATTTAAACAAGTTTGAACATATTTAAACACAAATAAATATCAAACAGCATTTAAAATGCAAAAAAATATTGCGGAGCCTGGGAATCGAACCCAGGACCTCCTGGTGTGTGTGCTGCATGCTGACCGGGCTAGTGGGCGGGTTCTTATGTGGATCGGGTTAGGTGCAATATAACCTGTGCTCCATTGATATAATAAAAAAAAACTATTAATGGTGCACCACAAAGTGGTGCGCCATTGCTATAGTGTCTATCTGGATACCCCTTCGCCCGATCCCCCTTCCTCTCCCCTCGCCAGTCCCTCTCCTCGATCCACCATACACGCCATTGCTGTTCCCGACTCCATCACAAGCGCCGCCCGCCGCCGCCTCCCTCTCCCTCCCTCCCCTCGAGCCCGCGACCTCCTCGGACGGACGGCGACGCGAGCCTCCCAGCAGCCTCGACGGACGGGCTCCTCGATGGATCGGATGGACAGCGGCTAGCCTCGCTTGACGACTCGACGGCGGCGCGAGCCTCCCAGCTGTTAGTCTCTGTCCTCCTCCTCTCTCCCCGCCATCCCCATGCCCCCATGGGCGGCGACCTAGGTTAGGAGCAGGAGCTCGCCGCCGCCTGGCCCCCCCGATACGGAATTGAGTACCATCTGATGTGGTTATTTGATCCGTCTTGCGATTGGATTGTACGTGTTCAGACTGAAATGTTGATGTGTAGTCCTTAGGCCTGCGGTTATTGCCTTGATGTACTAGTAATAGTCGAGGCTGGTTTGTCAACATAAGTTAGGTAATCGTTGAGCCCAATGTCATTGCTCTAGTTGTAAGTTTTGGGGGATATGACAGTTGATATTTTGTTTATTGAGAGAACTGGGAAATCGTCGCAATTGTATACGGAATTGAGTTATATCATGTTTGTGTTCATATTTTTTGGAAGTCGTGTTGGTAAAAAATGAGGTTGTATGTTGCATCCGAATTTGTCTTCTTGCTATGACTTTTAACATTCTTATGACCTAGTCATTGCTTAAACATTATGTGCACTTGTCATCTTCTGGCTTGTGATAATATCAGACCTTGGCAATTAGCATCTTCTGGGCTGTGATAATATGTACTAGCTGTCTTGGGCTTTTAGCATGTTAAAAGAAAATTCAGGGTTGTTGCAAGGGTTAACTTTCGTGGTTATTCAAGACTAGTTCATCTTGAAGCATTTTATTCTCATCTCTTACAAAGAGCAGTTTAAAATTGAAACTGGATTTTCGATTAGGGTCTCAAGTCTGACACTTTGGGTTCTCATACAAGTTAAGTGAAATTTTGAAAACACTATTGTTTATTTGCACCTCAAGAGATATTTTTTTGTTGATGGTTTTACTGTAGTCATCTAACAAGTTCATGTGGTTCCAATTATAAACAGCATGACTGTTTTCTGTTATTCAACAGCATTCTGATTGCTGAAAGCATCTGTTCCCATATTATAATCTTTTATCACAAGTTTGTGACCAAGGAATAATACTGTTGTTTGACATGATATTCTGGTACTATCTCGTTATCTAGGCTATATGAAAAGGCAGATTGCTGCTCCTTTCTAAACCATGTCCAATCCATTGAGTCTTAGTAGCTTATCTTGTTTCCATGTAATTCCATAGAATTGAATGAGTTTGTTTTCTCTTTACCAGCTCTTTTATCGCTGTGAGACATCGAGCTACATTCTCCTGTAAGATCGATATTTGTTCTCGACCAAGGACAAGGTGATCATATTGAATCTCTCCTCACTCAAATAAGGCATTTTGTCACCGACTAGTTGGACAAAATTGAATGTTCAATGTGTTCCATTCGATGAGTGGTGAATAACGAAGTTATATTTGAGTTGAAGGAAGAGCTCCGAGGACATGGTTATTTAAGTGTATAATGATAACATAGACAATATAAATTCCATGATCCATAGACAAAAATGCCATGATCCATACAAAGATAAATTCCATGATCCATAGGCTATATTTTCCACGGAGATGGCAATTTTGTTGGATCATGATCCACAGATTAAAAAATGCATAGACTATATTTTGTTGGATCATGATCCAGAAATTTGCCATGTTGCAAAAAGAAAAGAAATTTGCCATGGTGCATATAGTAAAAACAATGCCATGATCCAAATGTAGCGAAGTTTCAAGTAGTGTTTTGTTTCGTGTTTGAATAGGCAGCAAACTTTCTATTCTTTCGTGTTTGTATCTGGAATGGAAGCTCACATAAGTTGAGCTGATTTTTGTCCATATGAAAGCAGAGGACCATATGGTCTGTGGCTGGGTTTTGTCTCCCACCATTGTGTCGTGATGATTTTGCAGTACCCGAGAGGCCCTTGAGTTTGCCTAATGTCGATTAACTTCCGTTCCGCAAATTCGGTACTCCATATGTCCTATTTTTAGCAAAGGTAATGCTGAATTTTTCGTGAATTTTAGCATGACTTTGCTAAAAATAGGACATATGGGGTACTTGCGACTAATGCCTGTTATCATGCATGTTTTATGATCTGTTGTAAGGGTACTAATTGGTCTCTTCTGCTGCTTATCAGAGATGGCGGGAAGCAGCCACCGCCGCTCTGCGACACCGCAGTACGAGTTGGATGCTTCCGAGTTCTTCACTATCATACTTGAGACTTCAGTATCATCCATGACGCAGGTATATAAAACGAGAGATCTCCCCTTCACCCATCTCATTATGATATCTGTTGTTTGCTACATCACTCATTGTCCCAAACTGCAGAGGCTGCCCGACAGTTTATGAACATGCCGATGGGTGAAGGTCCGCCAATAATGTGAAGCTGCGACAGGCGGCAGCGGATTCGCAGCGGTGGGATGTGGAGTTGGTGATCAGGAGGGCCACATGTACTTGTATCGTGGGTGGGAGAATTTCTACCATGCCTACGACCTGCGGTGGGGTACTTCCTTCTCTTCAGTACGCATTTACGACGCCACCATGCTCATCGTGAAGGTGTTCAACGCGACTATGTGTGATGCGCCACGTTGACGATGATGATGCCAAGACGCTCGCTTCTTCTTATTCCTCTACATTTGTCTTTGTCTCACATCAATTATTAACGGTCATTGTTGCATTTTGGACAGGTAATGGGAGCAGCAAGAATGACATCGGCAGCAGCGATTACGGCAGCAGCGATTCTGGTCAGAGCGAAGCAAAGCAGCGATTCTCACAAGAATAGACAACAAGAAGGATGATCCGGACTGGAGTGCGGGAGAAGAGGAGCAGAGGGGTTGAGGAGCTGCAGGATGACGATGGGCATCAGTGAGGATGACCTAGCGCTGGTGGTGGCTGACCAAGGGCAAGAGATGGTGGTGGCTGATCATGGGCAAGAGATAGTGGTGGCTGACCATGGGCAAGAGATGGAGGTGGTGAGGATGACCTAGCGATGGTCGTGCTCAAGGTGGCCTCGCGATGGTGGTGGTGCCACGATCCCACACCGGGAGACATGACCACGCCAATTGTGGTAGAAGACTACATCCCACCGCCTCCATCGCTTCCATCGCCTCGCCGCTTGGCGATCAAATGAGGAAGGAGAAGGATAAGGAGAAGAACAATGCATGAGAACTGAACTTTGTCGGTATGTCGATCTCCTATAGGTTAGTTATCCAAAATGATATATATATACTTAGTTACCTATGTTATCTCTAATATGCTTAGTTTCCTATAGGTTAGCTTCATTTTTACCTAAGTTGGCTCTAATGTGCTAACTTAGAGCTTATATGCTTAGTTTCCTATAGGTTAGCTCCAAAATAACTTATGTTAGCACAAAATGATCAAGTTTACATAATAAGCTTATAGTCTTTTTCTTATTCTTCTTCTTTTCCAAAATGACATAGGTTAGCTTCATTTTACCTAAGTTAGCTCTAATATACTAACTTAGAGCTTATATGCTTAGTTTCCTATAGGTTAGCTCCAAAATAACTTATGTTAGCACAAAATGATCAAGTTTACATAATAAGCTTATAGTATTCTTCTTATTCTTCTTCTTTTCCAAAATTCTTCTTATTCTTCTTCTAGTGTTCTTCTTCTTCTAGTATTCTTCTAGTCTTCTTCTTTTTCTTCTTCTAACTCCTTGTTTATCATTTTGCAGATTTGATTTAATTCACGGAAGCTTGCATGGATGGAGTGCTTCTTTTCCATTTGTGTTTTTATTTTGTATCAATGTGAAAATTTTGTGAATTGATGGATAACGGTGTTGGATGAACAATGTGAAACTTTTGTAATATGTAACGATGGAACTATGTGTTGGCTATGTATGTATATATGATGGAACTTGTGTGTTGGCTATGTATGTATATATGATGGAACTTGTGTGTTGGCTATGATTGTTATATGGATGCTTGTTGTATATATATGTGTTGGATATCTCATAGGTGAAATAGTGAACTGAGATTAAGAAAAAATTAAAAAATTGTTACTAATGGCGATTACAACGTGGTGCGCCATTAGTATAGAAGACACTAGTGGCGATCAGGCAAAACTAATGGCGCCTCGCTTGGTGCGCCATTAGTAAGAAATACTAGTGGCGTGCTACTAATGGCGCACTGGTAATGCGCCATTAGTAGGCAAAACCAGTGCGCCATTAGTAGGCCTTTTCCTAGTAGTGCTTGTGGCCATCTATCTCCCTGCCTGAAGGCATTGGGAGCTGGCAGAGCGGCTTCAAGGAGCACGGCGGCGCTTCCGACTATGGAAGATATCAGCCTGCCGTCAAGGCGCCAGGAGGCTGGGCCATGGTAAAGACGCGATACACGGGCTGACCCAAACCACATGGCCGAGGTCGGACACAGGGGCCTGATGGGAAGGAGATCCTCAGAAGCAGTTAGTGTACGCCAAGTTGAATTGGCCGCCAAGTATTCCCAGCAAGATTGTAAATTAGATAGCCTATTAGATGGCATTGAGGAGGAATACAATGAGTCGAGTTGACTATGTAATTGAATATGACATGAAAAATGTCTTCTAGCCGGATTGTAGATCGCTTGTCATAGCGGACCTTTTCGCCGACCTCGGGACCCAATAGTCCGGAGTGTGTTCAATACCCTCGCGGTTATATAAGAATCGGGCATGCATGGAGACAAGGCGAGGGTCATTATTGCTGTATCGGATAAGTGCCCAACTAGTTATGTTATATTACATGGATAGTAAGAAACATCTTCCAGGAGAATAGTTCCGTTAAGGGTTCCTTTATTTGGGAGGCATGCCCTAAAGTGCATGTCAAAACTGCTAAGAAAGCGTAAAATCATCCGGGGCAGATGGATAAATAGTTAAAATCATTTTCAGTTCACCGACCGAATATTCCCTTAAGAACGCTTAGCTTTCGGCTTCACCCACCGAGGTACACATCCGCTGACCCGCAGAATAATCGCAGAGGTGCTCCTTTACCACCTAGCTGAACAATCGGGAGCGAGGGGTAAGCACAGGAGCCGCAACCCAGCTTGGCCAAAACTTAAGTCATATCGATGCATATAATGGTGAATAAAAGGTACATGCGGAAGTTTGACACATGTGTTGGGCATGAAGCCATAAATAAGCTTCATAAAGAAGCCCCGGGTATAATGAGCGGACGGACGGCGCGTCAAATACGTGCGAACAAAGCGCAAACGAGCCTCTAAAGGCTTCAAGAAGAAGGAGGAGGAAGGAGAGGAATAAAAGACAGCAAAAATAGAAAATGTGGACGGAGGAAGGAGACGAACTTGAGTCCGCGCTTACGTAGAATCTTCGTGAGCGGGCTGCATTCCATGGGTTCGCTCGAGTCGGTTATCCGATCGTTTAGCAGACGTTATGCTCCGCCGGTCGACCTGGTCGATGATGAAGGACCTTCCCATTTGGGCTTGAGTTTGTCTTTTTCTTGTCCGGCAGCGAGAACTAGTTCGCCAACGTTATAAGCCTTAGCCCGTATTTCCTGCTTTGATATCTTCGAGCTCGCTGTTGATAAAATGAGGAACGAGCTTTTTCCACGTCGCGCCCTCCTCAAATGCGTCCAACTGTCCCGCCGATCGAGCTCGGCTTCTCTTTCTTCGTACATGCGCGCGAGGTGAGTCATGAATTATGTCGCAGGCAAGACTGCCTCGCACCGTACACCATAAAAATGGTGTGAATCCGTAGTACGATTCGGCGTGGTCCGCAGCCCCGTAGTACGGAATCGAGCTCCTCAACCCAAAGGCGTGTTAGATTCCTTGAGGGACCGCACTAGTCCGGGTTTAATGCCGCCATGATTAGACCGCTTGCTTGCTCGACTTGGCCGTTGGTTTGAGGGTGATAGACGAGGCGTAATCGAGCTTGATGCCCATGTTTTTGCACCATAATTTGACCTCATCGGCCGTGAAGTTGGTGCCGTTATCGATGATGATATTGTGGGGACACCGTAACGGTGCACTACCCCGATATGAAGTCTATCACCGGTCCGGATTCGCCGCTTTAACAGCTTGGCCTCTATCCATTTGGTGAATTTATCCACCATGACCAATAGGTATTTTTGCTTGTGGGTTCCTCCCTTAAGGGGTCCAACCATGTCAAGCCCCTGACCATGAACGGCCAGGTGATGGGTATAGTTTTGAGAGCGGTGGGTGGCATGTGGCTTTAGTTAGCAAAAGCTGGCAACCGACGCATCGTTGGACTAAATCCTGCGATCTGCTGGGCGTCGGCCAATAAAATCATGTACGGAAGGCCTTGCCTACAAGGGCCTGGCTGCGGCGTGGTGCCCACCCAGTCCGGCATGAATTTCAGCCAGGAGGTTTCGCCCTTCCTCTTGGAGATACACCTTTGAAGGACTCTGTTGTGCTTTTCTTATAAAGCTCTCCTCATGGACTTTATAGGCTTTAGATCGCCATACTATGCAGCGAGCCTCATTTTGGTCTTCGGGAGTTCCTGCCTAGTTAGGTAGGCTAGGAATGGTTCCGCCCACGGGCGATAACCGCCATTATTTCGTGGGCGGAGGGTGTTATCTCGGTGGCGAGCCTCCGATTGTTTCGAGTGTTGGCGTCGAGCGGCGGTTAGGTCCGGATTGTTATTTCCGGACTCCTTCCCATAGTACGGATGGCTTGAACAGCCGCTCGGGAAGATGTTAGGCGGGGCGGCATCGCGTTTGCGCCGATGCGTGCCAATATGTCCGCCGCTTTGGTTGTTATCCGGCTATATGATGAAATTCGAGCCCTTCAACCGTGCTGACATTTTTAGGACCGCATTGCGGTATGCGCTGCCATTTTCGGATCTTTGGCATCAAAGTCTCCGCTTATTTGAGATATCGTGAGGTTCGAGTCCCGCACCTCTAGGCGTTTAATGCCCATGGAGACTGCCATCCGGAGGCCATGCGAAGGGCCTCGATTCGCTGCGTTGTTGGAGTCCGTATACATTATCTGAAGGACGTATTGGACTGTGTCCCCGGTTGGGGACGTCAGGACGACGCCAGCCCCCAGGCCGGCCAACATTTTGGAGCCGTCAAAGTGCATGATCCAATTGGAGTATGCACCGTACTCTTTAGGGAGTTCGGCTTCGGTCCATTCGGCCACGAAGTCGGCCAAAACCTGCGACTTAATAGCTCGTCATGGCTTATAGGTTATGTCGAATGGAAGGAGCTCTATGGCCCATTTAGCAATCCGGCCCGTCGCGTCACGGTTGTTTATAATGTCGTTAAGAGGTACTTCGGAGGCTACCGTTATCGAACACTCTTGAAAGTAGTGTCGCAGCTTCCGGGATGCCATGAACACCGCGTATGCTATCTTTTGATAATGTGGGTACCGGGACTTGCATGGAGTTAGGACAAGGACACATAGTAAACCGATTTTGAAGAGGGAACCGTGTCCGTCCGCTTCTCGCTCGACGACGAGCACCGCACCGACAACTTGATGTGTTGCGCGATATATAATAGCATTGGTTCGCCCACGTTGGTAGCGGCCAGACCGGATTTGTTGCCAATATGGCTTTTATTTCTTCGAGTCCGGTCGTGGCGGCATCCGCCCACTCGAAGTGTTCCGTCTTGCGGAGGAGGCGGTAAAGGGTAACGCCTTTTCTCCCAAATGGGAAATAAAGCGGCTTAGAGCCGCCACGCATCCAATCAATTTTGTATTTGTTTGAGGTCTTTTGAATATCCAATTGTGACAGAGCTCGGATCTTGGCTGGGTTTGCTTCAATTCCTCTACGGACACAATGAAGCCAGAGCTTTCCGCCGAACGCCAAGACGATTTTCCGGATTGAGCTTAATGTCATATTTTCGAGATTGTCGAATGTGAGCCTCAAGTCGCCTACTAGAGTTTCGACATGCTTGGATTTGACGACCACGCCATCTACATATGCTTCCACCGTTTTGCCGATCTGGTTTGCCGGACATGTCCGAATCATGCGATATATGTTGCGCCGGCGTTTTTGAGCCCGAAGGGCATTGTGTTGAAGCAGAATGGGCCGATGGAGTGATGAATGCTGTTGCAGCTTGGTCTGCTCCGCCATCTTGATTTGGTGGTAGCCGAGTACGCGTCGAGGAAGCACAATGAGTCGTGTCCTGCTGAAGGCCGATAATTTGATCAATGCGAGGGAGGGGAAGGGATCCTTTGGGCAAGCCTTATTAAGGTCTTTGAAATCAACACATAGGCGCCAGGATTTATCCTTCTTGGTACTATCACCAGGTTTGCTAGCCAGTCCGGATGTTTTATATCTCGATGAATCCGGCTTCCAAGTTTGGCTAGCTCTTCTCCTATGGCCTGCCTCTTGGGTTCGAAAAGCGCCAAGAGTCTGCTTGATCGGCTTGAATCCTTTTAGGATATTTAGGCTGTGCTCGCCAGCCGACGGGGACTCTGGCATGTCCAAGGGTGCCGGCAAAATTTCCCGCTTTTCTCTTAGAAATTCTCGTAGTCTGGCGTCTACATCAGGGTTTAATTGTGCCCCAATGGAGGTCGTCTTTGCAGGTCCGCTGGGTGGACTTGGAATTTGACTATTTCATCCATTGGTTTAAAAGAGGTGGACTTGGATCTTTTATCAAGTATCACATCGTCCCCTGTTCACCGTGGAGCGCATCGCAGTGAGTTCCTCGCCGCTAAGGCTTTGGATAGTGCCTCGAGGGCTAGTGCGGCTGTCTTGTTTTCGCGCTGAGTGCTATGTTCGGATCACTAGCGAGAGTGATGATTCCGTTGGGTCCGGGCATTTTAAGCTTCATGTACCCATAATGGGGTATAGCTTGAAAAATTGTGAATGCCTCTCGCCCTAATAAAGCGTGATATCCGCTGCTGAACGGGGCCACTTGAAATGTGACCTCCTCGGACCTGTAATTGTCCGGCGAGCCGAACACTACGTCCAGTGTGATTTTTCCTGTGCAGCATGCTTCCCGGCTAGGGATTATTCCTCTAAAGGTTGTGCTGCTTTGCTCAATGCGGTTCCAGTCTATTTCCATTTTTCGGAGGGTTTCCTCATAGATGAGGTTTAGTCTGCTGCCACCATCCATGAGTACCTTAGTAAGGCGAAAGCCGTCCACTATTGGACTGAGGACCAATGCGGCTGGTGCTCGGGCTGTTTGAATTTGGGTTCACACGGCATTAAAGGTAATAGCCGTGTCCCCATGGATTTATTGTTGCTACTTGGTAGACTTCACAAGGTTATGGAGTGTTCGCTTCGCATGTTATTTGATGTGAAAGTCTCAAGACTGTTAACACCGTCTTCGGTGTTGCTGGGCTGGGATTCGAAGCTAGAAGCTCTTCGCCACTTTTGGCCACCGTCGTAGTATCCAACATGCTCAAGGCTATGAGTTGGAGTGGCGCCCTCGTGCTATGAATTTTGCAGGTCCGCTTAGCCAACCCTCCAAGACGGTTCCGCACTTTAGGTGGTTTTGGTTTTTGGTGTTTAACCCAGTGCTTGGTAATGATGCACCTTTTATTTCGGACTAGGGATGTATTCGGGGCGGATTATCCCAAAATTTACTTTCAGTTTTCCAAGCACTCTCCATCGCATACAGACTTTTGTACTATGGTCACCAAGTCAACAAAGCGTATAATTTCAATGACGACTTATGGCATTTAGGATTCCTTGTCCGTGCAATTATTGCAGAAAAGTGGGATTGCGCCCTCCTCTCGGCAGTCCTTTATCCTGTCCATAACCAGGAGGAATCGCCCAATAATGATGTATCGCTTTCAGCGGGCTCTTGCCGAATTCGGGATAGATCGCTAATGTTTGGGTGGGCGGTGGAACTAGATCCGAACCCCATCCAATTTAAGACTCAGGGCCGAGAAGTTTCGAACTCGGAAGTTTGGATTTTGAATGCTATCCAATGAATCCAACCCGCCACCGACTTTAAGTTCGTGGCTTGATCGACATCCGTCCCTCTGCGGGAATCCGCATGGAGGATCGAATCGGACGTAGCTAGTCCTTAAGATAGAAGAAGAATCACCGTGTTGCTCCTCTATCACAGCAACATGATGGGTAGCCCGGGAGAGTTGATCTCTCGATCGGTTTTAGGCCCGATCCGGTCGTAGTCTGTGGCGACTCCTGAGGCGGCGATGCGATCCAAGAGCTCGCTTACGGAGGAGAGCTCGATCGATCCAACTGTTCGGAAAGTTCAATTAACGTGAAGATTGGTTTCGGCGACTCGAGAAGTCATCGCCGGTATGATGGCGAACGGGCGGTCATAAGAAAACCACCTAGCCAAGAGTCGACCAGTGGCCAAGGCTCCTTTGGCGATAGTATCGCCTTTAAAGACGGATGAGGCATCCTTCCCGACGGCGGCGGCACGCAGAGGAACTCTCAATGAAAGCACCAATGTCGGTGTCAAACCGCGGATCTCGGTAGGGGGTCCCGAACTGTGCGTCTAGGCGGATGGTAACAGGAGACAAGGGACACGATGTTTTACCCAGGTTCGGCCCTCTCGATGGAGGTAATACCCTACTCCTGCTTGATTAATATTGATGATATAGGTAGTACAAGAGTAGATCCACCACGAGATCAGAGAGGCTAAACCCTAGAAGCTAGCCTATGGTATGATTGTTGTTCGTCCTACGGACTAAAACCCTCCGGTTTATATAGACACCGGATAGGGTTAGGTTTACACAGAGTCGGTTACAATGGTAGGAGATCTACATATCCGCATCGCCAAGCTTGCCTTCCACGCCAAGGAAAGTCCCATCCGGACACGGGACGAAGTCTTCAATCTTGTATCTTCATGGTCTAGGAGTCCGGCCAACGGTGATAGTTCGGCTATCCGGACACCCCCTAATCCAGGACTCCCTCAGCTAGCAAGTGCAAAAGTTTGATCAATGATAATTTCAATCACCTTTTCTATCATCATTATATGTCATAATAGTAGCTCATCTCATAAAACTTTTCATGATCAAGTAACAAGCTATTCACATGTTAAAGTATAGATCATAAACTTTCTTGAAACTAACAAACTATATTCTCAGTCATCAAACAACTGCAATTCATCTTATTTTCAGGAAGGGTCTATGTCAGAGCTTTGATTCAGCAAACTCCACATACTCAACTATCATTTAATCTTTCACAATTGCTAACACTCACGTGATATTTATGGGTTCAAAGTTTTAATCGGACACGAGAGAAGATAGGGCTTATAGATTCGCCTCCCAACCTTTTACCTCAAGGGTAAAGTCAACAATAATAGTTCATGATAACTTACATCCAATTGGATATATATATATATATATATATATATATATATATATATATATATATATATATATATATATATATATATAGTCAGATCTTTCCAACACAATGCGCTTGCCAAAGGATAAAATGTAAAAAGGAAAGGTGAAGATCACCATGACTCTTGTATAAGGGTAGAAGATAAAAGTAAAAGATAGGCCCTTCGCAGAGGGAAGCAGCGGTTGTCATGTGCTTTTATGGTTGGATGCACAAAATCTTAATGAAAAAGAATGTCACTCAATATTGTCACTTGTGATAAAGACCTTTATTATGCAGTCCGTCGCTTTTATTTCTTCCCTATCACAAGTTCGTATAAAGCTTATTTTCTTCACACTAGTAGATCATATATATTTAGAGAGCAATTTTTATTGCATGCACCGATGACAACTTACTTGAAGGATCTTACTCAATCCTTAGGTAGGTATGGTGGACTCTCATGCAAAACTGGTTTAAGGGATGTTTTGAAGCACAAGTAGTATTTCTACTTGGTGCAAAGAATTTGGCTAGCATGAGAGGGAAAGGCAAGCTCAGCATGTTGGAAGATCCATGACAATATACTTTATTTCGGATATAAGAAAACATAACCCATTACGTTGTCTTCCTTGTCCAACATCAACCTTTTAGCATGTCATATTTTAATGAGTGCTCACAATTACAAAATATTTCCAAGATAGTGTATTTATATGTGAAACCTCTCTTCCTTCAATATTCTTTCATGAATTTTTCAAGTGACCAATTCTGCGTTTGCTAACTTTCAATAAGTTTACTACCTATACTAATTATGTGTGAAGTCATTACTCCCCATGTTATAAGCATATGAAACATATATAAATTCAGATTTATATTATTTAATTCATTCAACCATTTACTCATAGGATATACGTGAAGCACGTGAGTAAATGACAAACTACTCCAAAAGACATAAGTGGAGGACACTGAGTAGTCAAATAATTAACTAGCCATGGGAGGATTCCTTTTCATTCAAGATTTCAGATCCAATGATTTTATTCAAACATCAAGTACAATTGAAAATACGCTCCAAGCAAAACACATATCATGTGACGAATAAAAATATAGCTCCGAGTAAGGTATACCGATAGTTTTGAAGACAAAAGAGGGGATGCCTTCCGGGGCATCCCCAAGCTTAGGCGCTTGAGTCTTCCTTTAATATTACCTTTGGGTGCCTTGGGCATCCCCAAGCTTAGGGTATTTCCACTCCTTATTCTCCTCATATCGATATCTCACCCAAAGCTTGAAAACTGCAATCACACAAAACTTAACGGAACTTCGTGAGATAGGTTAGTATGATAAAGAGTAAACCATTCACTTTGGTACTGTCGAAGACAAGGTTCATAATTGTTCTCACACAATGCCTACTGTACCATATCATTTCTACAATTTATATTGAGAAATATAAACCATAGAAACTAGAAAACATGCAAACAATGCAACGAAAACAGAATCTGTCAGAAATAAAACAGTCTGTAATGATCTGAACAGCAACCATACTTCTGATACTCCAAAAGTTATGAAATAAATTTGTGGACGTGAGGAATTTTTCTATTAATCTTCTGCAAAAATAATCAACTCAAAAGCACTCTTCTGTAAAAAAAATGATAGCTAATCTCGTGAGCGCAAAGTTTCTGTTTTTTACAGCAAGATCAAATTAAGTTTCACCCAAGTCTTCCCAAAGGTCTTACTTGGCACTTTATTGAAACAAAAGCTATAAAACAGGATTACTAGAGTATCTTAATCATGTAGACACACAAAAACAGTAAGGGTAAATATTTGGTTGTCTCCCAACAAGCGCTTTTCTTTAATGCCTTTTAGCTAGGCATGATGATTTCAATGATGCTCACATAAAATAAAAGAATTGAAACATAAAGAGGGCATCATGAAGAATATGACTAGAACATTTGAATCTAGCCCACTTCCTATGCCTAGGGATTTTGTGAACACATAATTTATAGGAACAAGAATCAACTAGCATAAGAAGGCAAAACAAGTATAACTTCAAAACTTTGAGCACATAGAGAGGAAACTTGATATTATTGCAACTCCTACAAGCATATATTCCTCCCTCATAATAAATTTAAGTAGCATCATGAATTAATTCAACAATATAACCATCACATAAAGCATTCTTCTCATGATCTACAAGCATAGAAATTTTTCTACTCCCCATATAAGCAAAATTCTTCTCATTCGGAATAGTGGGATCACTAATTTCTAAAGTTGACACTCTTCCAAACCCGCTTTAGATGATAGTATTATTCATAATCCAAAATACATAAGTGAAGTTCATGGAGCATTATACAATTAATATAGACTAACCAATATCCAAGCTCAAAATATATAAGTGAAGCACACGAAGCATTCTATAAAACCATACTCAAAAGATTTAAGTGAAGCACAAAGAGCATTCTATAAGGTCATACTCAAAAGATATAAGTGAAGCACATGAATCATTCTATAAATTGATGAAGGGACATCTCATACTATCATGGTTCTTAAACAAAAAGAAAAACACAAAGGACACAAATCATGTGAACAAAACAAAAACCAAGGTATACCGATAATTGTTGAAGAAGAAAGATGGGATGCCAACCGGGGCATCCCCAAGCTTAGATGCTTGATTATACTTGGAATATTTACTTGGGGTGCCTTGGGAATCCCCAAGCTTGAACTCTTGCCTCTCTTTATTCTTCTCATATTGATAGCTCCTCGATCTTCGAACACTTCATCCACACAAAACTTTAACAAAAACTTTGTGAGATCCGTTAGTATAATAAAGCAAATCACTACCTTTAGGTACTGTTGCAAACTCATTCCAATTTCATATTAGAACTATATTTACTGTCTTCCAACTTCACCATGGTTCATACCCCCCGATACTACCCATAGATTCATCAAAATAAGCGAACAACACATAGAAAACAGAATCTGTCAAAAACAGGACAATCTGTAGTAATCTGGAAGTTTAGTATAATTTTGTAACTCCAAAAAAATAAAAAATAAAATGAAAATTTAAAACATTTGTACAGAAGTAATGTTAAGAAAGTTTTAGACCCATTTGAGTTTCCAGTAAAAAATGTAAAATCACGCGCTACAGCCAAAGTTTCTGTTTTTGTTCTGCACATAGTAAACAAGCAATCTAATCATCCTAAAACCAAAGCTTGGCACATTATTTTTGTAATACAATGGATATACACAAGGGGATAATTATTTACAGAGAAAATTCCATGAAAAAATCTACATTGTTTCCGTCATCATGAACACAAGTGCTCAAGGTCGACCCTCACTTCTTCAATGCATAACTTTCCAATCACCTCTCTTTTTGAAAAACTTTTTAGGCATGAGAGGCAAGTAAATTTTTTTGTATTTTCATTCTTTTAAATTTTTTGTATGTTTCACCCACAACTAAACAGAAACAAAAAGGAAAAACAAATTCTACTTAGTGATGAAAGCAAACAAGCACACACGAGAATATCAACCCCACGCAATTGCTCCCCGGCAACGGCGCCAGAAAAGAGCTTGATAATCCCCAAGTGCAGGGAATCATCATAGCAATTTCCAAAGGTGGAAGTGATAAGTATGGAGTGTCGAACCCACAAGGAGACAAAGGTAAGATCAATATTCTATCAAGTCCTATCTGGCGATACGACTCTACGTACACCGGACGTTTGCTTCCAACTAGATACGAGAAATAAAAATACGTTGTGGGTATGAAGAGGATAACTTTGCATGATATCGGAGAGCTAAAATATAAAAGTAGGTGCTGTTATCATAAAGTTAGAATATCTTACTAAATATTATAAATAGCGAGTGTGGAATGATGATGGGTCGGTGGGCGGAATTATCCTAGGCAATTGTTAACAAGATCGGTAATCACTATTGCAATTTCATATGAGGGAGAGGCATAAGCTAACATACTTTCTCGTCTTGGATCATATGCACTTATGATTGGAACTCTAGCAAGCATCCGCAACTACTAAAGATCATTAAGGTAAAACCCAACCATAGCATTAAAGCATCAAGTCCCCTTTATCCCATAAGTCGTGAACCACTTATCCGTGTTTATGCTTCTGTCAGTCAAGCAACGCAGACAATAAGTAAACCATGGACATATTGCAACACCCTACAACGGGAATCCCTCACGCTTGCGCGACACGGAGGGCACCATAGGACAGCACCAAAATAAAACATACAACTCATACCAATCTATATCATCAATCAACCCACATACAAAGGATATCTACTCAAAACATCATAGGATGGCAACACATCATTCGATCATAATATGTGGCATAAAGCACCATGTTCAAGTAGGGATTACAGCGGGGTGCGGGAGAGTGGACCGCGTAAAATAGATGAGGATGGTGATGATGATGAAGACGATCACCGCGGTGATGATTCCCCTCCCGATGGCACTCTGGCGCCACCGGGAGAGAGGAGGAGAGGTTCTCCTCCTTGTGCTTCCTCCTCCATGGCCTCCCCCCTAGATGGGGAGAGGTTCTCCCTCTGGTCCTTGGCCTTCATGGCGATGATGGCCCCTCTGGGATCCTCCTCCATGGCCTCCGGTGATGATGGACCCCTCCGGCAGGGTGCCAGGGAGGGCCTAGATTGATTTCTCGTGGCTACAGAGGCTTGCGGCGGCGGAACTTCCGATCTAGGTTAATTTCTAGAGGTTTCTGTATTTATAGGAGAGGTTGGCGTCAAGAACAAGTCAGGGGGGCCCCACGGGTAGTCCACGAGGCACAGGGGCGCGCCCGGGGGGGCACCCTCGTGGGGCCCCCGGGACTCCCCTCTGGTAGATTTTTGTTCCGGTATTTTATATATTTTCCAGAAAAATTATCCGTTGATTTTCAGCGCATTCCGAGAACTTCTATTTCTGCACAAAAACAACACCACGGTAGTTCTGCTGAAAACAGCGTCAGTCCGGGTTAGTTCTAATCAAATCATACCAAGATCATATAAAACAATAGTAAACATGGCATGAATACTTCATAAATTATCGATACGTTGGAGACGTATCAATGCTCCATGACGTTCAAAACGTCTTTGAAATCCCGATTCTAAGCCGTAAAGCATGGCACACTGAACTATCGAGTAGTCATCGGCTTTGCTCTGCCAGACGTTCATAACGTCCGGTGTTGCTCCTGCAACGGGTATTGCACCTAGCGGTGCTTCCAGGACGTAATTATTCTGTGCAGCAATGAGGATAATCCTCAAGTTACGGACCCAGTCCGTGTAGTTGCTACCATCATCTTTCAACTTAGCTTTCTCTAGGAATGCATTGAAATTCAAGGGAACGGTAGCACGGGCCATTGATCTACAACAACATAGATATGCAAAAACTATTAGGCACTAAGTTCATGATAAATTAAAGTTTAATTAATCATATTACTTAAGAACTCCCACTTAGATAGACATCCCTCTAGTCATCTAAATGATCACGTGATCCATATCAACTAAACCATGTCCGATCATCACGTGAGATGGAGTAGTTTTCAATGGTGAACATCACTATGTTGATCATATCTACTATATGATTCACGTTCGACCTTTCGGTCTCAGTGTTCCGAGGCCATATCTGCATATGCTAGGCTTGTCAAGTTTAACTTGAGTATTCTGCACGTGCAAAAGTGGCTTGCACCCGTTGTATGTGAACGTAGAGCTTATCACACCCGATCATCACGTGGTGTCTCGGCACGACGAACTGTAGCAACGGTGCATACTCAGGGAGAACACTTATACCTTGAAATTTAGTGAGGGATCATCTTATAATGCTACCGCCGTACTAAGCAAAATAAGATGCATAAAAGATAAACATCACATGCAATCAAAATATTTGACATGATATGGCCATCATCATCTTGTGCCTTTGACCTCCATCTCGCCAACTATTTCTTCTACGACTATTGCTACCGCTTAGTGATAAAGTAAAGCAATTACATGGCGATTGCATTTCATATGATAAAGCAACAACTATAAGGCTCCTGCCAGTTGCTGATAACTTTTACAAAACATGATCATCTCATACAACAATTTATATCTCATCACGTCTTGACCATTGATACGTCCATTTTGCATCATGCTTTTATATTGATATTTATTGCATTATGGGCTGTTATTACACATTATGTCACAATACTTATGCCTATTCTCTCTTATTTTACAAGGTTTACACGAAGAGGGAGAATGCCGGCAGCTGGAATTCTGTGCTGGAAAAGGCGCAAATATTAGAGACCTATTCTGCACAACTCCAAAAGTCCTAAAACTTCACGGAGGCACGTTTTGGAATTAATAAAAAATACTGGCGAAAGAATCAACCAGAGGGGGCCCACACCCTGGCCACGAGGGTGGGGCCGCGCCCTACCCCCTGGGCACGCCCCCCTGTCTCGTGGGCCCCCTGGCAGGCCTCCGGTGCCCATATTCTGCTATATGAAGTCTTTCGTCCGAGAAAAAAATAAGGAGGGAGCTTTCGGGATGAAACACCGCCGCCACGAGGCGGAACCAATCTAGGACTCCGGCGGAGCTGTTCTGCCGGGGAAACATCCCTCCAGGAGGGGGAAATCGTCATCACCGTCGATCCTCTTACCGGGAGGGGGTCAATCTCCATCAACATCCTCACCAGCACCATCTCATCTCAAACCCTAGTTCATCTCTTGTATCCAATCTTTGTCTCAAAACCTCATATTGGTACCTGTGGGTTGCTAGTAGTGTTGATTACTCCTTGTAGTTGATGCTAGTTGGTTTATTTGGTGGAAGATCATATGTTCAGATCCTTTATGCATATTAATACCCCTCTGATTATGAACATGAATATGATTTGTGAGTAGTTACGTTTGTTCCTGAGGACATGGGAGAAGTCTTGCTATAAGTAGTCATGTGAATTTGGTATTCGTTCGATATTTTGATGAGATGTATGTTGTCTTTCCTTTAGTGGTGTTATGTGAACGTCGACTAAATGACACTTCACCATTGTTTGGGCCTAGAGGAAGGCATTGGGAAGTAATAAGTAGATGATGGGTTGCTAGAGTGACAGAAACTTAAACCCTAGTTTATGTGTTGCTTCGTAAGGGGCTGATTTGGATCCACATGTTTCATGTTATGGTTAGGTTTACCTTAATACTTCTTTTGTAGTTGCGGATGCTTGCAATAGGGGTTAATCATAAGTGGGATGCTTGTCCAAGGAAGGGCAGTACCCAAGCACCGGTCCACCCACATATCAAATTATCAAAGTAATGAATGTGAATCATATGAGTGTGACGAAAACTAGCTTGACGATAATTCCCATGTGTCCTCGGGAGCGTTTTCCTTTATATAAGAGTTTGTCCAGACTTGTCCTTTGCTACAAAAAGGATTGGGCCACCTTGCTGCACCTTGTTTACTTTGTTACTTGTTACCCGTTATAAATTACCTTATCACAAAACTATCTGTTACCGATAATTTCAGTGCTTGCAGAGAATACCTTACTGAAAACCGCTTGTCATTTCCTTCTGCTCCTCGTTGGATTCGACACTCTTACTTATCGAAAGGACTACGATAGATCCCCTATACTTGTGGGTCATCAACCATATCACATCACAACATGCCCTGCAAAAATAAGTTAGACGTCCTCTACTTTGTTGTTGCAAGTTTTACGTGGCTGCTACGGGTTTCTAGCAAGAACCATTCTTACCTACACATCAAAACCACAACGATTTTTCGTCAAGTGTGCTGTTTTAACCTTCAACAAGGACCGGCCGTAGTCAAACTCGATTAAACTAAAGTTGGAGAAACAGACACCCGCCAGCCACCTATGTGCGAAGCACGTCGGTAGAACCAGTCTCATGGACGCGGTCATGTAATGTCGGTCCGTGCCGCTTCATCCAACAATATCGCTGAATCAAAGTAAGACGTTGGTGGTAAGCAGTATGACTATTATCGCCCACAACTCATTGTGTTCTACTCGTGCATATATCATCTACGCATAGACCTGGCTCGGATGCCACTGCTGGGGAACGTATAATTCAAAAAAATTCCTACAATCACGCAAGATCTATCTAAGAGATGCATAGCAACGAGACAGGAGAGTGTGTCTATGTACCCTCGTAGACTGAAAGTGGAAGCGTTTAGTAACACGGTTGATGTAGTCGAACGTCTTCACGATCCAACCGCTCAAAGTACCAAACGTACGGCACCTCCGTGTTCAGCACACGTTCAGCACGATGACGTCCCTCGAGCTCTTGATCCAGTAGAGGGCCGAGGGAGAGTCCCGTCAGCACGACGGTGTGGCGACGGTGTTGGTGATTTGATCCGCGCAGGGCTTCGCCTAAGCACTACAACAATATGTCCGAGGTTTTAAACTGTGGAGGGGGGCACCGCACACGGCTAAGAAACAACTGTTGTGCCTTTGGGGTGCCCCGTGGCCACGTATATAAAGGAGGAGAGGGAGGAGGCTGGCGGCCATGAGGGGCGCGACAAGGGGGAGCCCAACTAGGATTCCCAATCCTAGTTGGACTCCCTTTCCTATTCCAAGAAGAGGAAGGAGGGAAGGAGAGGGAGAGGGAAAGGAAAGAGGGGGCCGCGCCCCTCCCCCTAGTCCAATTCGGACTGCCTTGGGGGGGGGGAGGCGCCACCTTGTGGCCCGCCCTCTCCTACTCCCTTATGGCCCATTAAGGCCCATAACTTCCCGGGGGGTTCCGGTAACCCCTCGGTTCCCCGATAAATATCCGAAACGTCCCGAAACCTTTCCGGTGTCTGAATACCTTCGTCTAATGTATCAATCTTTACCTCTCGACCATTTCGAGACTCCTCCTCATGTCTGTGATCTCATCCAGGACTCCGAACAAACTTCGGTCACCAAAACACATAACTCATAATACAAATCGCCATCGAATGTTAAGCGTGCGGACCCTACAGGTTCGAAAACTGTGTAGACATGACCGAGACACATCTCTGGTCAGTAATCAATAGCGGAACCTGGATGCTCATATTGGTTCCTTTGTTCCCTTTGTCGTCGGTATGTTACCTGTCGGTCAAACCGCATAACAACATACGTTGTTCCCTTTGTCATCGGTATGTTACTTGTCCGAGATTCGATCGTCGGTATCATCATACCTAGTTCAATCTCATTACCGGCAAGTCTCTTTACTCGTTCCGTAATGCATCATCCCGCAACTAACTCATTAGTCACATTGCTTGCAAGGCTTATAGTGATGTCCATTACCGAGAGGGCCCAGAGATACCTCTCTAATACACGGAGTGACAAATCCTAATCTTGATCTATGCCAACCCAACAAACACCTTCGGAGACACCTGTAGCGCGTCTTTATAATCACCCAGTTACATTGTGACGTTTGACAGCACACAAGGTGTTCCTCCGGTATTCGGGAGTTGCATAATCTCATAGTCAGAGGGACATGTATAAGTCATGAAGAAAACAATAGCAATAAAAACTAAACGATCATAATGCTAAGCTAACGGATGGGTCTTGTCCATCACATCATTCTCTAATGATGTGATCCCGTTCATCAAATGACAACACATGTCTATGGTCAGGAAACATAACCATTTTTGATTAATGAGCTAATCAATTAGATGCATACTAGGGACACTCTGTTTTGTCTATGTATTCACACATGTACTAAGTTTCCGGTTAATACAATTCTAGCATGAATAATAAACATTTATCATGATATAAGGAAATATAACTAACAACTTTATTATTGCCTCTAGGGCATATTTCCTTCAGGGAGGGGGGGGGGGCGCTGACGAACTCCTGCACTTGGCCGGTCCAGGCGTACCTCTCGGCCGGCTCGGGCGCAGGCGTCGTCAGGGTTAGCCGCGGTGGCGACGGCGACGACGGCACCATGCAGTCCCATGCTGCGGAGAGGGCCATGGCGGCCGCCATCTCCGCCTGGTACACGGCCTCCTCCGCTGTTGCTGCTTCGGCCTTCCGCCGCTCCTCCTCGATGGAGTTGGCAGAGGCCTCCGCCATCGCCGCCTGGTAGGCCGCCTCGGCTTCCACCTCCTCTGGCTGGACAACGGGGGGAGGTGGGGGGTTGACGTGGTGGCGGCGCACGCCCCACCGCCTTTGCTCCTCGTGTTCGAGGACAAACTAGACCTCCCAATTGGGAGAGTCTGGCGGCGTACTCGGGCATGCGCCGCTGCGCCGACATGAGCTGCGCCAGCCGCCTGCGCACCTCCTCGTCGTGTGCCCCTTGTGTCCGTGGCACCGGGATCCGCTGCGGATCAAGATGCTAGTGGTGTGGCAGTGTGACGTCCGATGCACGGCAATGCCGCTGAACTCCCAGCACCACCGCGCTTGGTGCACCGGATGTCAGACGCCGCCGACGACGCTTTCGTGCAGCGGCCGTGGCGGAGGAGGAGGGGGAGGAGGAGCATGGGAGGATGAGGCGCCGGGGGTGCCCTTGCCCTTGCCACTGCCGGAGTTGCTGCCGAAGAGGCCCATGGCTAGGGTTTGGCTTGTCGCCGGCGAGGAAACATGAAGGTGGTGGTGGGGGGCCAGATGTGGACGAAAGTGGATGAGTCCCGACACTTACACTGGATGACTAGTGGGCCCAGTTTCAATGGTCGTCATAAATTAGACGACCGGCGGTAGTTGGATGGCCGTCAAGTAGGACCGCGGTGGATACCGAGGGGACACGCGGCGCGTCCGTGCCGACGCATTTGTTGTCGAAATTTAGGCCGTAAATGCGTCGGCACGGACGCGAAGCGAACGCGTTTTGGGTTTGGGTTGGCGCATTGGGCCTTCACTTTTGTTCGCGTCAACCCAAACAAACGCAGACAGACAATTTGGGTCGCTGCGTTGGAGTTGCTCTAAATTATTTTACTCAGACGGGAGAAGAAGCTCTTCTCTTCTCCCAGTCGCAGTTGAACGTCCGTACGATTTCGCTAGTTGTATTTTACACATGGAGCTTCACGAGCACACACATTTTTGGTGAATGTGACGATACAGTACCACCACACATTCTACAGGGTTACAGTTTACACTTGTCGCCGCCGCCGCCTGGCGTGGCCCACTTCTTGATGAGGCAGGTGATGACCCTGGCCAGCCGCTTGGACTTGGACCTGCTCAGCCGCGCCGGCGGCTTCTTGCCCTCGCTGCCCTGCTCGGACGCCGTCTTCCCCGCGGCCTCCTCCTGCTGTTGCTGCTGCTGCTCCTCCTCTTCCTGTTCCTGCTGCGCGGCGGCCTGGCTGGCCACCTCGAGCAGCTCCACCCGTGGCTGCTGCTGCTCCAGCTCGCGCTGCCGCTGCTCCCGGAACAGCCGGAGCAGCCTCTGCGCCTTGTCCTTGGCCTTGCCCGTGCCGTTCGCCGTCAGGGACACCAGCGCCGGGATCACGCCCTCCTGCAGCACCGTCTGGCTGCACCCCTCGTCGCCGTTGCAGATCATCCACAGGCACGACACCGCCTTCTCCTGCTCCGCCGCCTCGCCGTTGTCCAGGATGAACACGATGTCGCCCACGATGGCCTGGTTCGCCGCGATCTCCTTCTTCCCGGGCCAGCTCAGCGCCAGGTTGATCAGCAAGGTCAGGGCCTGGTCCGTCCACGGCGACGGCGGCGCCAGGACGGTGTGGATGCCATGGACGACGCCTGATGAGAGGAGCGGCAGGATGTTGGGCACGTGCAGGGACAGGTTGTACAGCGTCAGGAGCGCGTCCAGCCGGCACGTGTCGCTCCGGTAGCCTTCTTCTTGCAGGCACCTGATCAGGACAGGGATGACTTCGCTCGAGCCGATGATGGCCTGTGCCTCCTCCAGACAAGACAGGTTGAGGTACATCGCCACCGCTGCCTCGCAGGTCTCCGGTTTCTGCATCATCTGCTCCATCAGAGGGATAACTCCAGCTGAGAGCAGCTGCCGCTTGTTCCTACAAGGCAGACATAGAGCTGAAATGATCAGGCCAAAGAACTGAGCTAAGATCATCTGATCTACCTATGCTTGTTGCAAAGAGCCTTTTCTCTGACACTGTGATTTGAGGGGGAAAGAAACAGGAATGAATGATCTGTATGTGATATTTACCTGTTATTGCTGACAGCAAGATTGAAAAGAGCCATTGTTCCGACCTCCTGAGATTGCACGTCTTCTCTGCTGAGAGCCATCTTCAGGAAGCAGGTGAGTGGCTCTGTAATACCATTAGCACCCACATAGTCCCTGAGCTCATCATCACCCTTCAACTGGTACCTGACCTGCTCAACCACCTCACGCTGCTCATCGATGCACTCACTGCCCTTGCTTAGCACACGCAGCCAGCGTTCACATCTCTCGGGTGCAGCCTCCACAGGGTTATTCTGAAAAGAGCACTTCTCCACAGAGACCTCCTCTTCTTCTTCGCATGTCTCAGATGTCGCCTCCCTGGAATTATGGCTAGAGCACTTCTCCAAAGCAACGTCGGTGTTCAATTTGTCGTCTTTTGTGTCTTTTGCGCCCGCGTCTTCGAACAAAATCGTGCTAACACCATTCGTCACCACGCATTTGCTACTCTTCAGAGATGTTATCCTCAAATATTTGAGCTTTGGGGATTCTGGCGGGGCGTTAGGAACTGGAACCCCATTTTGTTCACACCAGGATGTTATCAGACCCTTGATGCAGTAATTAGGTGTCACAGAAAGCTGGGGTAACTCTTTCCGAGTTTTGGGGCAGGTTGTATTCCCACTGTTAAACCATTTCTCGATGCAAGCTCGCTCGTAGGTCTGACCAGATGCGATAACAACAGGGTCATACATGAGCTGCAGAGAGATTGGACACCTTAGTTCCTCAGGTGGCAATGGCATGCTCCCTGATAGCCCTTTAATCTGCTTGAAATTGATGGAGCCAGACCTAGGCAGGAGCTTCTCGAGATTTCCATGGAGATCAGTTGAGCTGGACATTGAAGTGAAGGAGCACGAAGGACTTGAGGACTGGGAGTTGATGGAATCCATTGTTTCGCTCCTGAAATGACTTGAATATTTCCTCATAAGATGCAGCAGATAGGATGCTATTGATTCTTTCTTCGTGTCTTCTTCTGCCTGGGCCCTTTCAAGAAGTCTTCTAATTGCTCTTCTCTCAGTAAGAGCTGCAGCAGATGATGTAATGCCAGCTCTCAAAATAGTTTGCCGAAACAATTCAAGTTCATTGTCATCAAGGAATCCATTGGATTTCTTCTCATTCTGAATTATCTGTTTCACTTGATCACCAACTTGCTTTTCAGCCTGATCCAAAGCAAAAACTGAATTCTCCAGCTCATTTGCAATCTCTGGGATCTGAAATTTTCCAGCAACAAATAATTATCGAAGGGTTTCGCCAAAAATATATCATCTGAAGAATCGCATGCAAAAAAAAAACATGAGAAAACAATTAGCGACTACATCAAGGTAGTGAAGAAGAATCGATGCTATGATATAAAAAACTATAACTCCCTGCTTATGGTGAATCCATCCATGATGAAACATTATATTCTGTAGTAGAAATTCTAGAAACACGTTTGTACATGACCAGTGAAAACCTGAGAATCAATTGCTTCTGGAAGTGTTTCTTCCAACTGGTGAAGACTTTCTAAAAGAGCGCATCTTGCTTTCTCAAATTTTGTAAGAACACATTCTGCTGTTAGGGCCTGCAATACAATAACCATATTAAATACAAGACATTGCATTGCTGTAAAAGGAAACAGAAATATGAGAAAAACTGTTCTCTAACATCAAGCACAGCCAGCAAGTTTGATGAGCGAGATTGTCCAACTAGCATTAACAATTTTATAATGTAGCAGTGCAGTAAAAGAACAGTTCGTGTATACATAGTCTGATAAGCTTTTACTCCCTCCGTTCGGAATTACTCGTCCAAGAAATGAATGTATCTAGATGTATTTTAGTTGTAGATACATCCGTTTTTGTGACAAGTAATTCCGAACGGAGGGAGTACTTCTCAAACATGGAGAGCAAGCATATTCATACAAATGAAAATTATTTACCAAGTAAAGCTTGCTACACTCTGAGCAATACTGAAGCAGATTCTTGGCTTTATCAACAGCTATGCGCAAGGAGCTCAACGCCAGAAGTCCAGAATTACTTCCAGGTTTTGTACTCTCAAGGGCAGGGATGGCAATTGAAACTTCATGAACTATAGTGTAAAGTTTCTTACATAGTTCACCATGTAGCTGCACAAATAATCAAATAACAATCCAAATGAATCTACAATGTTAATATGCCATATTATTGCATAAGCAAAGTACTTCCAACGACAGAGTCAAAGACAGGAAATGTAAGAAAAAAACAGCAGTGTTTATCACAGTTTTCTAACTTACTGTTTGGTGACATCAGAGTGTTCTCACAGAAGAGTCTTATCATATATTCCCTCCATTCACAAATATAAGATGTTTTAACATTTTTATGAATTGGATGTATATAGACATGTTGTAGTGTGCTTGTTCTCCCATTTCAGTCTGTATGTAATCCATATTGAAATATCCAAAAGATCTTATATTTGTGAACAGAGGGAGTACAATACAAACTGGTGGTGGTATTTACTGGATGCAATTTTATTTTCTAGCACAAGAGTGCTTATATACATAACTACATAATCATCACAAGGCACATAGGAAGTGGAGTCAATGATCAGAAGCTGTGTTCAATGCCTTCCTATATCTAAAGACAGTCCACAGAGAACAGCAAGATTACAATCTCATTACCATTGCTCAATTAATAGCTTTTGGTGGAATTAGGGGATCAGCCGGATTACCTTCCAATTGCCAGCAACAACAAAGTCCGCGTCAACCTCAACCCTCTCCATGGCGTCCTTTTAGTCAAATTTCATCTGCAAAGAGAGCAATGTATTGAACATGATATTGCTCATAATCCCCAGCACAAATATGTGATAGGTAACTGGCAAAAGTTTCTTTAATGTTTACAAATTGATTGCATTGGTATATATACAAGAAACGGCTCAAATCTCTCACCATGAGTCAGTATAACTAGCTTAAATGCAAAATAAATATCAAGTTCTATTTAAATAAATACAAAACAAAGATGCCTATAGCTTACATAAATGGCATTGATCACATAACCTGAAAGAAAAACATGTCATCAATTAAGTATGCAGTATGTAACCTTAACAACATGAAAAATAGCACCAGAAAAAGAAGGTGGCAAAAGTTCTATGGCCTTCTGATTCACCCACAATTAGCACAAGATTAGAAAATAATAAATCAAACCAATTTAACAAGAGAAGAAGAAAAAGGATGTCTAATCTCCGCAGTTATGCAATCGAAATTGTAAGATGGAAACTCCGGCAACCTTGTTTGTACGGATTCCATTAAGACAAGGTGCTTTTGTGTCTAAAAACTGATTTTTGCCAGTTCGGCCAGCTAAAAATGGAGCAATGACAGATTTCATGGACCCAAGAGCTAAACTTGGCTGCGAGTTGCTTGTGTTCAAATACGCAGAGAAAGCTAGATTCTGAATTGTAACATGCAAACTCCATATATTTCTACAAAATAGCATAAGTGCATCAACCACTGATTTCGACAGCCTAAAGACATTATGTGTAGTTTTTAGCAAATGAGCCAACACGTCTGGTTTTGGTATGGCAGGGGCAGGCAGGATGCTCTCTATTGTCAGCATATATTCAGCCACATTGAATAAATAAGGTCGTAAAATATAGTTTAAGCTACACGAATTCCATCTCCATAGTATCACCGCGAAGCTTGGAGCTCTAATCCATGAGGAACCCAACGCATGCACAAGCTGCAAAGTTAGCAGCGTTCCTCCTCCTCCAATCCCCATCATCGTATAATTCGAGAAGTGTAGAAATCGAACGAAACCGTCCATACCTGACGGAGACAGGGGGAAGAAGGAGCCGAGCCTTAAATTTCCCCATTGCAGGGCAACTTCATCAACTGCTCCACCTTCAGGTTCTCCCAACCCCCCAACCCACCCACCCTTGTTCCGGAGGCGCTTAACTTGGCGCGAGACGGAGAGGTGGGAGGAGGACGGGGAGAAGAAAAAACGGGCGTGGCGTTGAACCGCGAATAGCACGGGTGCGCCCCCGCGGGGACGGTGGAGGCTGCCGTCCTCGCTGGGCCCCGGAAACATCGTGCTCCGGAGGGTAAATTTAGGGCCTCGGCCCCCGTTCCCGATCGCGAGAAAAGGCTGCGCCATTTGCGCATGGAAGCGGCGTGCGCGGCGGGTTACGGCCACGGCGGCCGGGGTAGGGGGCGAGCGTGGATGGCTGGCAGACCTGGCGGCCAGCTCGCGGGCTCCGGGCTGGGGCATTGCAAGGTGCGGGGGGAGGGTTTGCTTGCTGCAATGGCCGTTCGTGCGAGGCGCGGGGCCGCGGGCACCTGGGGGTGGGGTGCGCCGTCCGGCAGCGCGCGGCGGGTGCCGCCTGACGAGTTGGATGTGTAGGATTGAAGGGGTGTTTGGTTGCAGGAACTTTTTTGTGCAGGGAAAAAGTCCCTGACAAACCAAATAAGATGGGATTTTTTTGGGATTTTTTGTTAAAAGTTCTTAAAAGCATCTTCTTAAGAGTCTTTTTCAAAAATTCCTAGAGACTAGAAAAAGTCCTAGGAATAGCGAACCAAACACCGCCTGAGGGGTGAGCGAAAGGGCAATTTTTTTATTTTTTATTTTTGAGCTGGAAAACCATTCTATTAATTTATTTATTTTTTGAGACGCACCATTCCCTTTGGCATTTAACTAGGGAAGTGTCAGTACATTGCAATGATATCTACATGTTCACAAAACTGAAAACTTATAAACAAATACTATATTAAATTTCACGCGAAAATTTATTCCTCTTATTTTCTTATTAGATGAGGTGGGGAGGGATGGGGCCGGTCTAGAGAGAGGTTTTCTTCAAACGCATGTTAGAATGGTTGTAACTTGTCTGCAACTCTAACTCGTTATACGTTAAATCGGATTCATCAAATGTCTGCAGAACAACCATCAAGATGTGTCCACGCATAATGTTAGAGGAGCCGATCATCCAACCCGGTTGACAGAGTACTGGACTAGCGATACTCACCATGGGCGCGTTTTGTTGGAAATATTAGCCCTTTCTCGATTAATCTAATCCACGAGTAGACAGTAAACATGGAAAAAACGGTATGCATCTCATACCGATACCTAAGCATGTGAGCATGTATAGTACATACTCCCTCTGTCCCAAAATATAAGAATGTTTTTGACACTAGTATAGTGTAAAAAACGTTCTTATATTTTGGGACGGAGGGAGTAGAACCGAACCATCTATGAACAATATATATATGGCTAGCACATGAACAAGCAAACAGGGGATGAACGAGTCATACCCTCCGGTTGGCCAGGCCAACGCAGCGGCGGTAGCAGCAGCCTCGGCACCAGCCAAGGCCTTCTTCTTGGCGACTTCGTTGTCAGCCATGGAGTCGATGTAGAGGCAGTAGTGGAAGCAGAGGCGAACGAAGACGGGGACGGAACGGGAGCAGTCGCGTCGAGACGCTCCTCAAAAACCATATTGTCGTTTTCCCGGGCAGGATCTCGAACGACAGGGTTCCGGAGGCACCTGCTCTCCCGACCAACCGTGCATGCGGTCGTCGAGATGGGATCGCCGGAGATAGCACAGTGAGAGGAACAGTAGATGACGGCTAGGGTTGTACGAGAGGGAGTGAGTGAACTGAGTTAGGGTTCACTCCACTGGCCAGCGCCTTCTTATATAGGCCGTCGAGTAGATGGGCCTGGGATCAGGCCCATGACCGAGTCCACGAACAGCCCACAGTCCAACGTCTCGGACGATGGCACTTCCGTAAGCGACTCGTTAATTAATACGAGATTAATTAATCATTCTCGACCGACAAAAATAAGCTTCGGCTCGGCTCATTCCCGCAACCCACGGCGCGCGTGCGCGCGTCGTGACGAGGCGAGGCGGGCGGCGGAGGAGGAGGAGCGCACGTGTACAGCTCCTATTCCCAAGCTCCCAATAGCAAGTGATGGAGCAACCCTTATAAAAAGGTCTCACTCTTCTTACTATAGAGTATGGTACTAAACTTTCCACACTTCCCACCACTTGCCGTACACATGCATGGGCCTTAGAGATTAACCAGGGATTATTGTCTTATATGGGCCTAAGCCCATCCATAATCCAATAATCCCCCACCAGATCTCGAGGCACATAAGTTTGTCAATTGTTCCAAACAATGTTTTATATACCAGAATTTTCAGTGGAGACTGTTAAGTTGAACTCCACCTAGAGCAATGGGATTAGACTTCTTCACAACTGAACAATGGACTATGCCTTGAATTGTCAGTTTGGCGTGTAGAAGTTTCGCCCATTGTCAGCTGATACGTGGCTGCCAAGGCTAAACCCCACGGGTGAAGCTTATTAGTCATACTCCGTACCTTCTCATGAGCTTCCTAGAGATCACCCAATCTCATAGATTGTGACCAGCAGTCGGGCTCACATAGGTGTGTTCCTCCAAAGAATGCTCTGTAGGTTAGCATCTTGCTTACATAAGCTTTGGAACACATTAAGACAAAAGTCAGCCTGCCTTACAGAATTTAGAGTATTATTGCATCTCCAACGGAGTGGGTTAATTAAGGATACTCTCCTCAGTTGACCGCTGGATTGTTTTCCCAGGTCCTAATTCATGAGATCTCTGATCACATAGGTTGGGTTACCCCAATGGCAACTTACGTGGGTCTTGTACCCATCTCCCTCGATGCATTTTCTATCACAATCCGTGATAACCCTTTTGTAAAAGGGTCTGCCAGATTCTTAGCCGTCTGGATATAATCCAACGCTATTACTCCGGAGTTTCTTGATTTCTGACAGATTCTAATCTTCTTCTTATGTGCTTTGTGGATTTCAAGTTGTCCTTTGAACTCTTAGCCTTGGCAATCACTGTTTGATTGTCACAGTTCATAAGGACAGCCGGGACTGGTTTATCAACCACCGACAAATCCATCAAAAGCTCTTGAAGCCATTCTGCTTGGACGCATGATGTGTCTAATGCTGTGAGTTCTGCTTCCATAGTCGATTTGGTTAAGATCGTCTGCTTGCAAGACTTCCAGGAAACAGCACCACCACCAAGTGTGAAGACATATCCACTTGTGGCTTTCATCTCATCAGCATTAGTTATCCAGTTAGAATCACTATACCCCTCAAGTACCGTCGGGTACCCAGAATAGTGAATCCCGTAGTTCACAGTACCTAGCAAATAGCGCATCACTCACTCAACAGCATGCCAATGCACATCTCCCGGATTGGAAACAAACCGGTTCAGTTTGCACATAGCAAATGAGATGTCAGGGCGAGTAGCACAAGCTAGGTACATGAGTGAACCAACCACTTGAGAATATCTCAATTGATCTACAGACGTGCCTTCGAACTTACGAATCCGCACGCTAGGATCATATGGTGTTGCAGAAGGTTTGCAGTCCGAATATCCAAAACAGCTCAAAATCTTCTCAACATAGTGGGATTGCAAAAGTGTAATTCCACCCTTAGTATTTCTCAGTAGCTTGATGTTCAAGATAACATCAGCCACGCCCAGGTCTTTCATCTCAAAGTTATGAGATAGAAAAGCCTTGACCTCCTCAATGACTTTGAGGTGGGTCCCAAATATCGATATGTCATCGACATACGATACCTGATATAACTCCTTCGCCCCACCATAGCGATAGTATACACATTTGTAAACCGTTTACAACAAAGCCAACAGATGTCAAAGTTGTATTAAACTTCTCATGCCATTTCTTAGGCGCTTGTTTCAGGCCATACAAAGATTTCACTAGCTTACACACCTTTCTTTCCTGACCATTTACTACAAAGCCATCCGGCTGTTGCATGTAAATTTCCTCGTCTAGTTCTCCGTTAAGGAAAGCCGTCTTAACGTCCATCTGATGAACGAGAAGACCATGCGAGGCAGCCAAAGCGAGTAGCACTCGAATGGTTATCAGTCTAGCCATAGGTGAGTAAGTGTCGAAGAAATCATCTTCTTCTTTCTGGGTATAACCCTTGGCCACAAGCCTAGCCTTGTACTTCTCAACAATATCATCAGGCCTAAGCTTCCTCTTGAACACCCACTTACATCCCAATGGTTGGCAACCATAAGTACGATCAGTGATATCCCATGTCCAGTTAGCCATGATGGAATCCATCTCGCTACGGACCGCATCCTTCCAGTAGTCAGCATCCGGAGATGCATAAGCTTCTGAAATGGAACTGGGAGTGTCATCATCCACAAGGTACACGAGGAAATCATCACCAAAAGACTTTGCAGTCCTTTGTCTCTTGCTCCTAACAGGAGCTTCCTCGCCATCCTCCGTGGAACTTTCATCACTTTTGTGGTCATAATATTCCATCGGAATGGCAGGTTCAGGAGTCTCATCAGATTCTAGTCTAGAAGTGCTTTGCATATCTCTCATGGCGAAAGTATCCTCAAAGAATGTAGCATCCTTAGACTCTATAATTGTACCGACCTTCTGGTCAGGTATCTCAGATTTCACTACTAGAAATCTATAGCCAACGCTATTCTTAGCGTAGCCCAAATAAACGCAGTCCACAGTCTTCGGACCAAGCTTACACTTTTTGGGGATCGGCACATTTACTTTCGCCAAACAGCCCCAAGTGCGCAAGTAAGAGAGTGTAGTTCTTTTCTTTTCCCATCGCTCATAGGGAGTATTCTCATTATCCTTTGTAGGAACTTTATTCAGGACATGACATGATGTCAATATAGCCTCCCCCACCATGCCTTGGATAAACCCAATGTATCTAACATGGCGTTAGCCAAATCAGTTGGAGTACGGTTTTTTCGTTCGGCAACCCCGTTTGACTGGGTGAATAGGGAGGCATCCTCTCATGAATAATACCATGTTCCGCACAGAATAATTCAAACTCACTAGAAAAGTACTCTCCACCATGATCAGACCGGACTCGTTTTATTTTCTTCCCAAGTTGGTTCTCAACTTCAGCCTTATAGATTTTAAAGTAGTGTAGAGCCTCATCCTTTGTATTTAATAAATACACATAACAGAATCTAGTGGAATCATCAATCAAAGTCATGAAGTATTTCTTTCCACCTTTAGTCAACACCATTCATCTCACAGAGATCTGAATGTATGAGCTCTAGTGGTGCCAGGTGTCTCTCCTTCGCAGGCTTGTGAGGCTTATGAGGTTGCTTTGCTTGCACACATGCATGGCACTTAGAGCCTTTGGCTAAAGTGAAACTCGGGATTAGATTCATCTTAGCTAGCCACGTCATACAACGGAAATTTATGTGACAAAGACGTGAGTGCCAAACCTCACATTCGTTCACATTGGAATGAATTTGGTTCACGACTTTATTACAGAAATCCTCCAGGGAAAGGCGGAACAAACCACCACAATCATATCCTTTTCCAACAAATAGTCCATAACGAGATACGACTACTTTGTTAGACTCAAATACTAACTTAAACCCTTCTTTTCATAGAAGGGAGCCACTAACGAGATTATTCTTGATGGCGGGGACATGCTGCACATTCTTCAGTTGCACGATCTTTCCCGAAGTAAACTTCAGATCTACCGTGCCAACACCATGAACAGAAGCATGCGAGCTGTTCCCCATCAGGACGTAACAATCTCATGTGACCTGGTAAGAAGAGAACAAAGACACATCAGCACACACATGAATATTGGCCCCAGTGTCAACCCACCAATCGATGGACTAACAAACTGAAAGTACGGTAAAGATATTACCATACCCAGATGCCCCATCATTGTTGCTCAAAGTGACATTGACAGACTTGGCGTCTTGTCCTAACTTCTTATACTTGTTTGGGTGCTTGTTGGCCCAATGTTCAACCGAACCACAAGTAAAGCAGCCCTCATCCTTCTTGTTCTTCTCGAAGGTCTTCTTACCCTTCTTCTTAAGGGTAGTATTCTGCTGGACAGAGTTATTTCCCTTGAACTTATGGGAGTTCTTCTGCACCATATTGGCGCTAGAAGAACCCTCTGCCCCTTTCACGTGTGAGTCTTTTGCTCTCGAGTTCTGCTCAACACTTAGATGACCAATGACATCCTCAACAGAGAATTCACGTCTCAAGTGCTTGAGAGAAGTAGCAAAGTTCCTCCATCTAGGAGGGAGTTTTGCAATAATGCAACCCGCGACAAACTTGTCCGGTAACTCACACTTCAGGAGCTCCAGCTCCTTAGCGATGCATTATATCTCATGGGCCTGGTCCAATACAGAATGATTATCAACCATTTTGTAATCATGGAACTGCTCCATAGCATACAACTCGCTTCCAACATCAATTGCACCGAATTTAGCTTCGAGCGCATCCCACAAATTCTTGGCAACACGCATATGGAGATATGCGTCCACAAGCTTGTCTCCGATCACAGTAAGAATGGCTCCTAGAAAGATGGTGGTTGCCTCCCTAAACGCATTCTCCTGTTCAGGAGCAATCACTGCCGTGGGAGACACACAACTAACCCAGAACACGTTCATTGATGCGAGCCACAAGGTGGTCCTCGTCTGTCAACACTTAAAATGCGTTCCAGTAAACTTTTCCGATTTTAGAGTAGCGGCGAAGCCATGAGTCGAAAAGTGCCTAAAATAAGGTTTTTGGATTGTTGGAAATATTAGACCTTTCTCGATTAATCTAATCCACGAGTAGACAGTAAACATGGCAAATACGGTATGCATCTCATACCAATACCTAAGCATGTGAGCACGTACAGTACATAGAACCGAACCATCTATGAACAACATATATACTGCTAGCACATGAACAAGCAAACAGCAGGGGACGAACGAGTCATACCCTCCAGTTGGCCAGGCCAACGCGGCGGCGGTAGCAGCAGCCTCGGCATCAGCCAAGGCCTTCTTCTTGGCGACTTCATTGTCAGCCATGGAGTCAATGTAGAGGAAGTAGTGGAAGCAGAGGCGGACGAAGACGGGGATGGATTGGGAGCAGTCGCGTCGAGACGCTCCCCAAAAACCTTATTGCCGTTCTCCCGGGCAGGATCTCGAACGACAGGGTTCCGGAGGCACATGCTCTCCCGTCCAACCATGCATGCGGTCGTCGGGATGGGATCGCCGGAGGCAGCACAGTGAGAGGAATAGTAGATGACGGCTAGGGTTGTATGAGAGGGAGTGAGTGAACTGAGTTAGGGTTCACTCCACTGGCCAGCGCCTTCTTATATAGGCCGTGAAGTAGATGGGACTGGGCTCGGGCCCATGACCGAGTCCACGAACAGCCCACGGTCCAACATCTTGGATAGTGGCACTTCCGTAAGTGACTCGTTAATTAATACAAGATTAATTAACCATTCTTGACCGGCAAAAAAAAGCTTCGGCTCGGCTCATTCCCGCAACACGCGGCGCGCGCACCGTCGTGACGAGGCGTGGTGTGGCGAGGCGAGGCCGGCGGAGGAGGAGGAGGAGGAGCGCGCGTGTACAACTCCTATTCCCAAGCTCCCAATAGCAAGTGATGGAGCAACCCTTATAAAGAGGTCTCACTCTTCTTACTGTAGCAGTATGGTACTAAACTTCCCACACTTCCCACCACTTGCCGTACACATGCATGGCCTTAGAGATTAACCAGGGATTATTGTCTTATATTGGCCTAAGCCCATCCATAATCCAACACATTTGGTAGGCTGCATATATCTCAGCCAGGCCCGCGCGGGAAGAAAAAGGCCTGTTTGGTTACCACATTCACTGTTGGGCCGGCATAACATGGACATTAAAGCACCTCTGGGCATGCATCCCTGGGAACGCTCAAATCGGTCGTTTTTCCTCAGCCAGGCCCGAGCGATGCAACCCTAGGCACATGGGCGTGGGCGGTTGCACGCATGCATGGGTGCGGTCCCGAGACGTCGCGTTGTTTCCAGATGCGTCGTCATAAATTACCCTCACCTCCCCCTCATCACTGCTCTCTCCCCTCTTCCCCACTCACACTGGCGGCACCAACTGCGGCGACCACCTGAGCTCTACTATGAATCGATCATGACGGCGACGGCAACCACCGGAGCGACTGCAGGCCTCCACCGGAGCGCATTGGCCATGGCGGTAAGACATCGTCCTCTCTGTACATTCACTGCTTTCCAATCGGACTAGATTCGATTAGAGCACACGATTGAAGAGTTAGGGAGGGGATTAAACACATCGGGGGGAGGATTGACATCAGTCGATTCTACATCTATGACTACTAGGCTCATAGGTTATTTTTCGATTACATAGGGGGCGGGGATTGGATTGTCTAGCTGCGGCGACCCTGGAGTCATGTCGAGCGGCGGGGGAGGGGGGCGTAGTCATCTTCTTTTCTTCCTCATCGGCTTCGTCCTCGTCATCTTCGTCAAGAACGATGGGTCTTGCACGGTCTCCTGCCGCTGACGCCCTAGCCACCATCTACACCTCGTCGTTGTCGGACTCCGGCGACCCGAACGTACTACTCCAGTACGTCGCGACATGCTGGTCTTGAGGCGCCTTGTACTGACTGTACTTGGCCCATCTTGCTGAAAGGATCGAGAAGAGGTGTCTAGAGGGGGGTGATTAGACACTAAGTACCAAAAGTTGCAGTTTTTAACTTCTTTAAGTTCAAGTGGAGTTTTGGCACAAGTTTAACAATCACAATACATAACAAGCAAGCATGCAAAGAGTATATGAGCAGCGGAAAGTAAAGCATGCAACTTGCAAGAATGTAAAGGGAAGGGTTTGGAGGATTCAAACGCAATTGGAGACACGGATGTTTTTGTCGTGGTTCCGATAGGTGGTGCTATCGTACATCCACGTTGATGGAGACTTCAACCCACGAAGGGTAACAGTTCTGCGAGTCCATGGAGGCTCCACCCACGAAGGGTCCACGAAGAAGCAACCTTGTCTATCCCACCATGGCTGTCGCCCACGAAGGACTTGCCTCACTAGCGGTAGATCTTCACAGTAAGCGATCTCCTTGCCCTTACAAACTCCTTGGTTCAACTCCACAATCTTGTCAGAGGCTCCCAAGTGACACCTAGCCAATATAGGAGACACCACTCTCCAAGAAGTAACAAATGGTGTGTTGATGATGAACTCCTTGATCTTGTGCTTCAAATGATAGTCTCCCCAACACTCAACTCTCTCTCACAGGATTTGGATTTGGTGGAAAGAAGATTTGAGTGGAAAGCAACTTGGGGAAGGCTAGAGATCAAGATTCATATGGTAGGAATGGAATATCTTGGCCTCAACACAAGTGTAGGTGGTTCTCTCTCAGAAAATGTGTATTGGAAGTGTAGGTTCGTTCTGATGGCTCTCTCCTCGAATGAAGAGTGGGTGGAGGGGTATATATAGCCTCCACACAAAATGTAACCGTTACACACAACTTGCCAAACTCGGTGGGACCGAATTGATAAACTCGGTCAGACCGATTCAGCAAATCTAGTGACCGTTAAGATTTTCGGTGGGACCGACATGCAACTCGGTAGGACCGATATGGTTAGGGTTAGGGCATAACGTAATCTCGGTGAGACCGATTACACAAACTCGGTAGGACCGATTTTGGTAATAAGCTAACCAGAGAGTTGGTCAGGCAAACTCGGTAGGACCGATTACACAAACTTGGCGAGACCGATTTTGGTAATAAGCTAACCAGAAAGTTTGCATTGTAATCTCGGTAGTACCGATTATGGACATAAACAGAGAGATTACTATCCCATCTCGGTGTGACCGAGATCCCTATCGGTGAGGCCGATTTGCCTAGGGTTTGTGGAAGTGGCTATGACATCTGAACTCGGTGGCGCCGGATAGAAAGAATCGGTGGGGCCGAGTTAGACTTTTGGTATAGGACATATGTGGACGTGAGAAAGTAGTTGAGGGCTTTGAAGCATATCACTAAGCACTTTGAGCAAGCAAGTCATTAAGCAACACCTCGTCCCCTCTTGATAGTATTGGCTTTTCCCATAGACTCAATGTGATCTTGGATCACTAAAATATAAAATGTAGAGTCTTGTACTTGAAGCTTGAGCCAATCCTTTATCCTTAGCATCTTGAAGGGGTTCCACATCCTTTAGTCCATGCCACTTAATTTGTTGAACTTGTCTGAAACATACTAGGTAAAAGTGTTAGTCCAACAAGAGATATGTTGACATTAATTACCAAAATCACCTAGGGAGCACTTGTGCTTTCAATCTCCCCCTTTTTGGTAATTGATGGCAACATACATGAAAGCTTTAGATACAGATATAGAGAATAGCAAGTAAAGCTTTGGAAAGACATGTAACATGCATAGGCTCCCCCTACATGTATGCACTCATGTGAATATGGAATATAGAAGCATGTGAATGCATAAACATGACAGAGTAGGCAATGTGTTACATGTATGTTGGCTATATGCATCAGAGCAAAAGATGTGAATGTGGGAAATGTGCCTTCATGCTCATGAGTCCTTCTTGCAAACAATATGTACATCAGCAAGAATTCCTCATACACATGATTGTGATGCATATACTTACCTTGTGGTCTTGAGTTGGCTTAGGATGGGATGAACCTACGTAAACAAGGTTAGATAACACAGATGCACCCACTAGCCAGAGCACACAGAAAGAAACCACAAGAGTACCAAGACTGGGATGACATGTAGAGTGAGTACTAAGTACCACAATAGATATTGACATGTCCCCAAAGGTAAAGATGTGCAATGAATTTAAGAAATTTCTTTCCCTTAGATGTCTTGCTCCCCCTGAATCTAGCATGGGATACTGGGAGAAGATAGGGAACAGAAAATCAGAGCTCAAAGAAACAAATAAACAGAGCTAATGCAAATAAGCACATATGAACATGTCTTTCCCCTCAAGAATACATGTGGCATCTCTCCTCTTGAACACCAAGAATCTGGGATCCTTGAAGATTACTCTTTCCTTGAGTATTCTCTCCCCCTAGAGATATGATTAAGCTTTGATGTGATCTCTCTCTCTCCCCCCCTTTGACATCAATTTCCAAGAAGGGCCTTCTGGAATTTGTCGTGAATGGGTTTGGTCCTTGAGTCACAGCACAAAGCACTAAGGTAAATGTGATGCTTGTAGAGGACAAGATTTATTGAGTGGAGTTGGATCAAGAGTAAAGCAGAAATAAATGGAAAAATGTTTTTCCTGTAGTGAAATCGGTGGCACCGAGTTGTATGCTTCGGTTGCACCGAAAAACTTCGGTTAGACCGAGAACAAGAAACCAGTGTGATCGAGTTCATCACAGAGAAAAGCACTTGTCACCTCAGCTCACTAGACAAGTAAGATCTCACAAGGATTTGCAAGGAATTAACTGAAAGATTTGCAATGAATTGGATGCAGGGAATGCAGAACAAATAGAAACGAAAAGAAAATAAAAGAAAAGGAAATCTAGATGAAGTTTTTTTGAAAGGGGAAACAAATATGCATGAGACAAATGCAAGGGCACAGAAAAGAACACAAGAAAACTTCATCTAGAGATGGTCAGCGACAAAGTCACCTATGTTAGAGTATATTGACTTAGGAGTCAAGTGAGATCACTTGATCATAGGTCATACTCATCGTTTAAGCTCAAAATGGGGTTGCCATTTTTTGTTTAAGCATCTTGATGTATTCACATCTTGTCGAGTTGCTTTGACTCATGACTTGGAGTAAAGCTTCTCTAAGATGCTTGGGTGGTGGTGTTGATCGTGATCATGTAGTTGAACTTGTGTGGGTTGCTCAAGGTTGATGTAGCTCATCAAGAGTTGGGAGCATGTAACATCCCAAATTTTGGAATGTTAATATAATTAATTGAATTGTTTGTTTGTTTGCTTGAGTGAATTAAACTTGAGTGAAATTTGAACCTTTTCAAAAACTTTTGAAAGAGAGGGAATAAAATGACTTTCCCCTTCTCCGGTAAATTCAAATTCATCCTATTAAAATCAATGAGAGAAGATGACATGACTTCTTCAACTATAAAGAATTTGAGCGGAGTTTTGCAATTTAATTCTTTCAAATATTTGCACTTGCTTCTCTATTTTTCTTCCCAGAAATACCCGAAAAATAAATTCTTGCAAGCAAGGAAGAGCGGAGGAAAATGACCCTCCAAAATCAGGGCATTTTTGAAAATATTTGAGCCAAGAAAAACCAAAGTTTTTATTTAAAATTATTTGCAAAAAGAAATAAAGCCTTTAGGGATTTTCTGAAAAACATTTTTTAAGTTTTATTTTGGCCGTGGGATAATGCTCATCATCTACATTTTATTTTTCTGATAATTTTAGTATATAAAACTCTTTATTCGAATTGATTTGATTTCCCTTTTATTGTTTTAGTTTCCTAATTTTAAAAATAGGAATGGAATCGTTTTATTAGGAAAAACCTGGCCCATTAAGCACATTCCTATTCTAGCCCAACAAGAGATCATCTCCTTCCTCTGTTTCCTCTCACGTTCTGAAGCTTTCCATATCCATGGAGACAGAAACTCCACCTTCCCGATCTCCCTCGTCTTTCCATCCCAGCGCCTCCCGAGACCGCCTATAAAACCCTCTCCTCTCCTCGTTCCATTTTCCCATCACCACGCCTCCCCGCCTGTAGCCTTCTGCCACCGTCCTCCTTTTTCTGCCTAGAACGCCACCAGAGCTCTCCTGGAACCTCCCCAGCGCCGACCCCTCCTCCGCCACCCCCACCTCGCTTGGCGACCTCGCCCCCTCGCCGAGCAGCCCTCCACATCGCCATCTCCTTCCTGCCATCTCTGCCTCACGTCAGGTAACTCCTTGTTGTTTTTTTCTCTTTCTTTTGTCTATTCCCGTACCACCGTTAGATCTTGATCCTAAGGCCCCAAATAGATCACTTAATAGCCAAACCGTTTTCTTCAAATGTGCGGCCGTCCTCTAGATAGCCTAAAACGCAGCACACCGACAACCAATCAAATCTCGCCACGTCGCCGTTTTCGTTTTCAGATTTATTTTCGTAACAGATTTAGTTCCGTTCTTGTTTAGCTTATAACTTTTGATCTAGAAGTCCAATGATGCTGATTCTTTTTGAGTTAGATCACAATTTTCTTGTAGTTTCCAAAAATATATAATTTGTCTATGTTTGGATTTATAAAAATTGAGTTAGATCAGATTTGAATTAAAGCTTGTTTTGCTTATTCCGGGAGTTTCATAATAGATTTTATTTAATTCTTTTTGCTCCTAGTTGCTTAATGAAATATTTTCTGTTTAGTTAACATAAAACCATGATTAGGTGATGTTAAGAAATTTTTGTTACATAAAACTATTTTTGTTGTTATTTGAAGTAGGAAAACTTTGAGTTGTTTTTTCTTTAAGTTTTCCCTTTGGGTTTTGCTTTGTTGGTTTTGGTGTGTTACTTTGTTACGTTATGTTATGCTATGTGCTTATTATAGTTATTGTTTGCCTCGGTAGAATTTCCGAGTGCGAAGATTGCTACTCTGAAACCCTAGTTTTTCAAGATCGTCAACAAGGCAAGTTCACTTTGACCATGCTTTCATACCTATGTTTTATTGCATTTAGTGACATCTTTGCAACCACCCCTCAAGAGTGTTATTGAATCCTTGTAGTTGAGTAGTATGCATGAGGTAGGAACCCATCCCCTGTTACCAAGCCCGGGACGATATTTTATTTAATGCTACGCTATAGTAGACGGGGTTTGGTATGAGTACTCGGGAGTGGTGTGAGAATGGAGGATTCTGCGTCAATGACGACAACTCCATGATGGAATCTGCAAGGACTGCATCTTCAAGGCCTCAAGACTTCAAGGCTCAAGACAAGAATTCAATACACACTCTTGGGTGAAGGATTTGTGGGCACCTGGAGAAACCAAAGGTTGGCAGGATGCATGGAGAAGCGCCATGACATCTTGCGGAAAGCTTCACCCAGACTCAAAGAGACGGAAGAATACTTCATGCCGGAAGCTTACCTGCAACCGCAAGTCATTATGGGCTCGGCTTGGTTGACCTTAGTTGTGACTCTGGCTGGGACAGTACTAGCAGATGTAGAACTACTGTAGGATGGGTTGAGTACCGGACAGTGGTCGAGGGAACTCTTTGGAAGACCATGTTTGGTCATCTTGTTGTCAAACACTCTGAAGTGCGAGAACGTAAAGAGAGGATCGAATCTTGCGGGTAAAGTGTACAAACCTCTGCAGAGGGTTATAACCTAATCGATTAGCCGTGTCCCGATTCACGGACAATTTGAGCATCTGGACTTGGATCTATCTCGGAACTCTCAACACGGATGATAACTTAATTGTGGGCAACTTATGATGATTTGGGCTATGAGACATCGGTTAGGCGGAACCATGTCATGATAGAAGGCTCCATAGTACAGACTTCATTTATTCCTTTGATGTAGGTAAAATAAAACCAGCTTTTACATAAACAAAATTCAGATCTGAGCCACAAAGCCATACTGCATATAGTATAGTTTAGCATCTGTTTTCTCTTATTGTGATCTTGCTTTACATTCAATGTCTTGACCTACACGGCTGCAACGTATCATGTTGCAGATTTTTCCTCGACGAGTAAGAGTTACGATCTGAGGTTACGGTCTACACTCAACCTGCCGATGGCGTTGATGGGACTCCACACCCGTTTGATTGTTTCAGCTGAGTATTATGAGGCATATATCAGTTTCGTTATTTATGCATGTGATTGCACTTTGATATATACATTGATGTCTTGTGTGTGCCGACATACTGATCCGAGGATGGCACAATAACACAGAGGCTTGACCGTCTGAGGTCGGGTCGCTACAGAGCACCACTTGGAATTTGAGTTCATCTACCTACATGGGTTAGTTTTCGCAAGGAAGAGCACTTGTGTATCCAAAATGACAATCATGAAACTCAACATAGAATTTGTCAAAGGATATGTTTGAATGGTTTCGTGCTTCCTTGTCTTCAACCACCATTGTGTAGAGACTTGGTGATGTAGAGATTGCTCAAGATGCGAGTGAGTTGCAATCTCATAGATTTAGATTCATCCAAGTACCTACAAGGGTTAGATAATATGCAAGGTGCAAATATATCCAAGACATAAGATTGTCATCATAAGAGAAATGTCAAGGATTAGTTATAAGCTCAAGTCTTGCATGTATCCAATGGAGTTCCTACTCCAAGTTTGAAGCATCAATGATGTTCAATTCACCTCTGAACCTGCAAAACACTTTCTCATCAAGTGGTTTAGTGAATATATCCGCTAATTGCTTGTCGGTGCGAACATGCTTAGGGTTAATGTCACCCTTAGCAACGTGATCTCGAATGAAATGATGACGAACTTCAGTATGCTTAGTTCGAGAGTGTTGCACGGGATTGTGAGGAATCTTGATAGAACTTTCATTGTCACAAAGTGATGGAATATGTTTCACATATATCCCATAATCTTTAAGAGTTTGGGTCATCCAAAGTAATTGAGCACAACATGAACCAGCGGCAATGTATTCCGCTTCGGCGGTGGATAAGGATACCGAGTTTTGTTTCTTGGAAGACCAAGACACAAGAGATCTACCAAGAAATTGACAAGTACCCGAAGTGGACTTTCTATCAACCTTGTCACCGGCATAGTCCGAGTCGGAGTAGCCAACAAGATCGAAAGAAGCCCTCTTTGGATACCAAATGCCAAAGTTTGGTGTATGGATTAAGTATCTCACTATCCTTTTCACGGCCTTAAGATGACATTCCTTAGGAGCAGCTTGATATCGTGCACACATGCACACACTTAGCATGATATCGGGACGTGAAGCACATAGATATAACAATGAACCAATCATAGAGCGATAAACCTTTTGATCAACCGGTTCACCATCTTTGGTCAAATCAAGATGTCCACTAGTAGGCATGGGTGTAGTCATACCTTTGCGTTCTTGCATATTGAAGTTCTTGAATAAGTCCTTGGTGTACTTCGTTTGAGAGACAAAGGTACCTTCCTTAGTTTGCTTGATTTGCAAACCAAGAAAGAATTTGAGTTCACTCATCATAGACATCTCAAACTTCTCCGACATTAGCTTCCCAAACTTTTCAATAAAATGAGGGTTAGTAGAACCAAATATAATATCATCGACATAAATTTGGCATACATATAGTTCTCTTTAGTAAAAAAGAGTAGAATCAATTTTACCAATTTCAAAGCCTTTTTCAATAAGAAACTTGGTCAAGCATTTATACCATGCTCTAGGAGCTTGTTTAAGACCATAAAGGGCTTTGTGAAGTTTGTAGACATGATCAGGTTTCTTAGGATTGACAAAGCCGAGAGATTGCTTAACATAAACTTCCTCCTCAATTTCACCATTTAGAAAAGCACTTTTAATGTCCATTTGGTACAAGGTGATATCATGGTGATTAGCATAAGCAAGTAAGATGCGAATGGACTCAAGTCTAGCAACGGGAGCATAAGTCTCACCATAGTCCATACCTTCGACTTGTGTGTAGCCTTGGGCGATGAGACATGCTTTGTTGCGAACTACTTGTCCATCTTCATCTTGCTTGTTGCGAAACACCCATTTGGTACTGATGATGTTGTGGTTGTTGTCGGGCTTCTCAACCAATGTCCACACTTGATTTCTCTCAAAGTTGTGTAGGTCTTCATGCATAGCGTTTATCCAGTCCGGATCTTCCAATGCTTCTTCAACCTTCATAGGTTCAATGCTAGAGATGAATGAATAGTGTTCACAAAAGTTAGCTAAACGAGTTTTAGAGCGAGTGATTCTCCTGGTTTGGATATCTATGTAGATTTGCTCGACGGGATGATCTTTAGCAATTCTTGCTCGAACTCGCGAAAGCTTTTGCTTGGGTCTTGGTTGAACATATTCTTCATCTTGTTCTTCTTCTTGGCCTTCTTCATTGTTGGCGTTGTCGTTCTCTTGTCGTGGTGGAGAAGGGGTTTGTTGGCGTTCGTCTTGGTGCACTTCCTCGTTTTCTTCATCTTGGTGTGTCCCACTTGTGGATGCTTCCGTATCAACTCTTGGTTCACCTTGTCGTGAGGTAGAAGCTTCCACTTGGACGGACGAGGTACTCTCCTTCACCTCCGTTGGACGAATCTTGCCAATAGACAAGTCTTGGATTGCTTCCGAGGGATCTTTGTCTCCTACAACAATTGGCAGTTGCTCTACTTGTGAGCCGTTAGATTCATCAAACTTCACATCTACCGTTTCTTCAACCTTTCGGGTGAAATTGTTGTAGACACGGTATGTGTGAGAGTTTGAGCCATAACCAAGTAGGAAACCTTCATGAGACTTAGGAGCAAATTTAGAACGCAGCGATGCTTATCAATAATGTAGCACTTTGAGCGAATACTCGAAAGTATCCAATTTGGGGTTTGTTACGGTGAGAAGCTCGTATGCCGTCTTCTTGAGTAGCTTGTGAAGATACAAGCGATTTGTTGCATGACAAGTCGTCTCAACCGCTTCGCCCAAAAGTGCTTTGGCGTCTTGTACTCATCAAGCATCGTTCTTGCCATTTCAATAAGAGTCTGGTTCTTCCTCTCAACGTCTCCATTTTGTTGAGGTGTGTACGTAGCCGAGAACTCATGTGAAATCCCTTCTTCGTCAAGAAAGGTATCCACATTTGCGTTCTTGAACTCCGTTCCGTTGTCGCTGCGAACCTTCTTGATCTTCACTTCAAATTGATTTTGGGCCTTCCTAGCGAAGTTTTTGAAGATCTTTTGAACCTGTGATTTATCATCGAGAAAGAACACCCACGTAAATCTTGAAAAATCATCAACTATAACTAGACCAAAAGAATTTCCACCGAGAGTTTTGTAGGCGTTGGGACCAAAAAGATCCATGTGAAGTAGCTCGAGTGGCCTCCTTGTGGTCATGATGTTCTTCACGGGATGCCTTCCTCCAACCTGTTTACCTGCTTGACAAGCGCTGCAAAGTCTATCCTTATCAAATATGACATCGTTAACGCCAAGGATATGATTTCCTTTAATAAGCTTGTCAAGGTTTCGCATACCAACATGACCTAGTCTTCTATGCCACAACCAGCCTTTAGAGGATTTAGCAATAAAGCAAGTTCTAGGTTGAGCCTTTTTAGTGAAATCAACAATGTAGAGATCACCTCTACGTACAACGGTAAAGACCATTTTATGATTATCTCTACAAAACACTTGGCAATCTACTTGATAAATAGGACATTGAAACCAAATCAGCAAGTCTAGATCTTTGAAAGTAAGTTGTAGCCAAGAGATTCAATGAGCATGACATTTTGTATGGAGCTATCATGTGAGATGGCCACCTTACCAAGGCCAACCACCTTACCCTTTGAATTATCACCAAAAGTGACATATTTTCGAGGGCCGTCATTTTCAGCAAGCTCACGGAACATGTATTTATCTCCGGTCATATGATCAGTACATCCACTATCAAGGACCCATTCCTTTCCTCCAGCCATGTAGCCGCGAAGATTTGCCATAAGACCAAAGTGTCTCATTGCATCGTCAAGATCATATTCACTATCATCATCCTCATCATAGTATATCAACATCATCTTGTGATTGATAAATTCCTAGAGAGGGTAATTCATTAGACAAATGATCATTTCTATGATTATCTTTATGAATTCTAATAGCTTCGGAAATGATAATGCTAATAATTCCAACATCTCCTATAGCACGCATGAGATTTGTAAGCTCAAATAGACAATCAGCAAAGCTAGGATCACTCGAGTTCATCTTACTCAAGACAATAGACTTTTGGAGAATTTTGTCTAGATTTTTCAAGGAATAATCTGGAAATCATTCCTCAAGAAATTTCCATATAGTATAGGCACAATCAAGAGTAGGCAAACTAGCAATCAAATTTTTGGGCAATCCTCTTATGATAAGATTGATAGTTCTAAGATTGCGAATCATGTCAAGATCCTCTTCGGGTGTGGGATGCAAGGGATCAGTATGAGGTGCACAAGGGCTAGAAATGTACTTGTTCAAATGATATTCATTGAAAATCTCAAGCATTTCATTTTTCTACTCATGAAAATATTCTCCGTCAAGAATAGGCACTCTATGTCTAAGACTCCCCAAAGTAGACACATCCATCTTCCTCCAAAGGTGTTTAAACCAAGGCAATTGAGACCAAAGCTCTAATACCAATTGAAAGGACCGAGAAGAGGTGTCTAGAGGGGGGGGGGTGATTAGACACTAAGTACCAAAAGTTGCAGTTTTTAACTTCTTTAAGTTCAAGTGGAGTTTTGGCACAAGTTTAACAATCACAATACATAACAAGCAAGCATGCAAAGAGTATATGAGCAGCAGAAAGTAAAGCATGCAACTTGCGAGAATGTAAATGGAAGGGTTTGGAGGATTCAAACGCAATTGGAGACACAGATGTTTTAGTCGTGGTTCCGATAGGTGGTGCTATCGTACATCCACGTTGATGGAGACTTCAACCCACGAAGGGTAACGGTTTCACGAGTCCACAGAGGGCTCCACCCACGAAGGGTCCACGAAGAAGCAACCTTGTCTATCCCACCATGGTCGTCGCCCACGAAGGACTTGCCTCACTAGCGGTAGATCTTCACGAAGTAGGCGATCTCCTTGCCCTTACAAACTCCTTGGTTCAACTCCACAATCTTGTCGGAGGCTCCCAAGTGACACCTAGCCAATCTAGGAGACACCACTCTCCAAGAAGTAACAAATGGTGTGTTGATGATGAACACCTTGCTCTTGTGCTTCAAATGATAGTCTCCCCGACACTCAACTCTCTCTCACAAGATTTGGATTTGGTGGAAAGAAGATTTGAGTGGAAAGCAACTTGGGGAAGGCTAGAGATCAAGATTCATATGGTAGGAATGGAATATCTTGGCCTCAACACAAGTGTAGGTGGTTCTCTCTCAGAAAATGTGTATTTGTCGGTGTTCTGGGAACGGGGGTCCCCAGACTTGCCTGCCTGCGGCCTGCGGCGTGGCTCAAGTGGGGGCCCAGCGCGGCCGGCTTCATCAGCTCAAGCTCAAGACCCTCGCGAGGGGCCAAGCCTCGCGGGGCGGACGACAAGAACCTTCCTCAGGAGCAGCCTCATCAGGCAGGCTCACGAGGAGGCGGAGAGATCAAGGCAGGGTACCTCACGAGGGTGCCCCGTGACGCAAGCCATGACGATCGAGACCAGGCGGGCGCCAGCCTGCACAGTGTCCTCGTTTCCCCTTTGGTGCAAAGGAGGCAAGCACAGGCCAAGGCATCAGGCAAAGGTTACCGCTTCAGTGCAACAAGACCAAGACCAGCAGAGCGGCAGGAAGGAGGTCATCGTGGAGCCCAGGACGGCGTCACCGTCAGAGCCTTTGGCAGCCGAAGACCAACTTTAGTCAGGATAAGTGTACTAGATGTTCCCCTTCAAAATGGCCAATTGTTGGCGCCCTTCCCGCTCATTATTTGGGAAGAGGCCCAGGCCCTCCTTCTATAAATAGGACTAGCCACCACAGAGAGAGGGACGGGTTGAACCTACCAGAGAGAGAGAGAGAGAGAGAGAGAGAGAGAGAGAGAGAGAGAGAGAGAGAGAGAGAGAGAGAGAGAGAGAGAGAGAGAGAGAGAGAGAGAGAGAGAGAGAGAGAGAGAGAGAGAGAGAGAGAGAGAAGCGACTGGACTCACCCAAGCGGTCCGTCGCACCAGCTCAAGAACAGCCCCTCGTGAGGTTGTTCTTCCTTTGTACTGTTCGTCATCAGCCCCTGAGGCAATCCACCACGCCACACACTGGAGTAGGGTATTACACCACAACGGTGGCCCGAACCAGTATAAACCTTGTGTCTCTTGTGCTGTTCTTCGTTCATAGTTTAGATCCCTTGCAAACCATCAACGCGTGAGCTAGTAGGGGAAAGATCTCCACGTGCACCCCAGTGTTCGAACCTCAAGGGTCTGCCGGAACCCGAAATCCGACATTTGGCACGCCAGGTAGGGGTGCGCCGGAATCCTTCCTCCGCCGCTTCGCGTTTCGTCGCCTTGTCGTTCGATGTCAAGCGACCTGGCAGCAGACGCTGACCACTGGGCGGCGTGGCCCGCCCACACCGTGCCGCCAGCCCAGGGCGACCTCAACCTTGCACCTCAGGCAGCCCGCGCCCGCAAGGCATTGCGGGCGCGGCGACGCGCGACGAACGCCGCCTGCCCTCACGCCGCGGCAGAGTGCGGTCAGCGAGAGCCTCAAGCCACGCCATGCCACGGCGCCGCACACCCGGCGGGCGCAGCGAACTCGAGGCGCGCTCACGGTGGCCCGGGGGCTGTTACGGTGCCGGTTTCTAGAAGGCGGCCGCGGCGTGCTGTTGGAGCGGGTGGCCGAGCTCCTGGACGCCGCCGCCTCGGGAGCACCTCCTTTCTGCGTCCGGTTGCCACCTCTGGCCCATAGCACGTCGTATGGCGGCCCCATGCGCGCCCATGCAACCTCAAGCGGGCTCCAGGGCCTACTCGACGCCAACCTGGCCAGCAGCACCAGACAGCAAGCCGCGAGGACCCCATCTCCGGCCGGCGAAGGAGTGCACGCCGTGACCTTTGGCCTCGGCGGACCACCACGCCACCACTCTCAAGACAACGCTCCGGGCCGGACTGTGTGGCATATGGGGCACTACAGCGAGACCTACGGGGCAGCGCCCCCAGAAGCTTTTGTGCCCCGCATGATGGATCAAGAGTGCGCACAGGAAGAAGACCATGGCTCGTTCCTTGGGCCAAGATGGGGCGAGGAGACACCACAAGCTGAGCTCTTTCAAGAACCCCAAGAGGGCCTCGACGACCGCGCCGGCGGCAGCAACTATCTGGTACATTAATTCCTCAGGAGCAAGCTTATGCTAACCGTGTGCCGCAGAGGTACAGGTCGCCATGACAGTGGCTGCCCAACACTGCAGCCTCTTACCCCTCGGGAGGAGGGCATCGGGGCTGCGGAGAGGGGCCGAGATCCGGGTTCGTCCCATGGCGCTTGGCGCAAGATGTTCTCAGGAGGTAGGCCCTCTGCCGGGGAGGTGCCTCAGGGTCTGCCCCCGTGTAGGACCTTGAAGTATGTCTAGAGGGGGGGGGGGGTGATTAGACTACTTGACCAATTAAAAGCTATGCCTTTTCCCAATTTTAGACTTTGGCAGATTTTAGCTATCTTTGAACAATTCAAGCAATCATCACACAATTCAAGCAAGCATGCAAAGAGTATATAGGCAGCGGAAAATAAAGCATGCAACTTGCAAGAATGTAAAGGGGAGGGTTTGGAGGATTCAAACGCAATTGGAGACACGGATGTTTTTGTCGTGGTTCCGATAGGTGGTGCTATCGTACATCCACGTTGATGGAGACTTCAACCCACGAGGGTAGCAGTTGCGTGAGTCCATGGAGGGCTCCACCCACGAAGGGTCCACGAAGAAGCAACCTTGTCTATCCCACCATGGCCGTCGCCCACGAAGGACTTGCCTCACTAGCGGTAGATCTTCACGAAGTAGGCGATCTCCTTGCCCTTACAAACTCCTTGGTTCAACTCCACAATCTTGTCGGAGGCTCCCAAGTGACACCTAGCCAATCTAGGAGACACCACTCTCCAAGAAGTAACAAATGGTGTGTTGATGATGAACTCCTTGCTCTTGTGCTTCAAATGATAGTCTCCCAACACTCAACTCTCTCTCATAGGATTTGGATCTAGTGGAAAGAAGATTTGAGTGGAAAGCAACTTGGGGAAGGCTAGAGATCAAGATTCATATGGTTGGAATGGAATATCTTGGCCTCAACACATGAGTAGGTGGTTCTCTCTCGAACTGGTAAGTTGGAAGTGTAGGTTTGTTCGATGGCTCTCTCCATGAATGAAGAGGAGGTGGAGGGGTATATATAGCCTCCGCACAAAATCTAACCGTTACACACAATTTACCAAACTCGGTGGGACCGAATCATCAAACTCGGTCAGACCAATTTAGTAAACCTAGTGACCGTTAGGGTTTTCGGTGGGACTGACCTGCAACTCGGTAGGACCAATATGGTTAGGGTTAGGGCATAACGTAATCTCGGTGAGACCGATTACACAAACTCGGTGAGACCGATTTTGATAATTAGCTAACCAGAGAGTTGGTCAGGTAAACTCGATGGGACCGATTCGCTCTTTCGGTGAGACCGAAAAGTTACGAAAGGGAAACAGAGAGTTTACATTGCAATCTCGGTGGGACCGATCGCTCACTTCGGTTAGACCGAAACGTTACGAAGGGAAACAGAGAGATTACAATCCCATCTCGGTGAGACCGAGATCCCTATCGTTGAGACCGATTTGCCTAGGGTTTGTTGCAGTGGCTATGACATCTGAACTCGGTGGCACCGGATAGAAAGAATCGGTAGGGCCGGGTTTGACTTTAGGTTTAGGTCATATGTTGATGTGAGAAAGTAGTGGAGGGTTTTGGAGCATATCACTAAGCACATGAAGCAAAAGGCTCATTAAGCAACACCTCATCCCTCCTTGATAGTATTGGCTTTTCCTATAGACTCAATGTGATCTTGGATCACTAAAATGTAAAATGTAGAGTCTTGAGCTTTTGAGCTTGAGCCAATCCTTTGTCCTTGATATTTTGAGGGATCCACTTTCATCATCCATGCCATTCCATTCATTGAGCTTTCCTGAAATAGTTGTCTTGGAATAGCATTAGCTCAATGAGCTATATGTTGTTATGAATTACCAAAACCACCTAGGGATAGTTGAACTTTCAATCTCCCCCTTTTTGGTAATTTATGACAACATATAGATCAAAGCTTCGACAAATGATAATAAAATTGAAAAACATCGTCGCTTTGAGAAGTATGTGATAAGCAAGTGCTCCCCCTAAATTTGTGCATATTTTGAGATTTGCTTTGGACTGCAAATGCACAAGGAATTAGGCTCATGGGTTACTCTTCCATGTCACATACATCTTGTTGGAGCGCTAAAAAATAACAAAGATTGAATACATGCACTCATCACCAAGCAAAGTGAATGATCATATAAGGATAAGTAAGATAATATCATAACGAGCATAAGTGTAGCTTATGATCAAACACATGATCATCAATGTCTCACGGGTAATTGCATAGTATATTAACCAATCAAAAGCAAATAAAGTTCAACCAAAAAGACAAGAGAGAACAAAAGCAAATCTCTCTCTCTCGAAGCGTATGATCTATACATTTTTCTCCCCCTTTGGCAACAAGTTACCAAAAAGGTCCTAGAAAATGCATAGGACTATATCGTCTCTCAGGCTTGGTCTTCTGGTGGTGATGGTGTCCGGAGAACTCCAAGAATGAAGGCTTCAGTCGATGTAGATGGAGCTGAAGGAGTTGGTCTTTGGAGCTGGTGGTCTTTGGAGTTGTAGCTGGAGCTGATGAAGTGACTCGTGTCTTGAACTGGCTCTGCAGCTGATCTCTGAGCTCGTGGCACTCTGGCAAATGCATCAGTCGTTGTTCTGCCCTTCCTCTCCTGCATGTCATCCTGCAGCTGCTCCACAGCTGACTAAATCTCAGTTACCTTGACATCAAGATCATAGAATTTTTGTTCCATGATTCTTTCCAGGCTCTCCTGGTTTTGAGTTAGGGTGGCCAACCCCTTCTCAATCCGCAGAGTTGATGCTATCAATTATCCAAGCTGCTCCTGCTTGTTCTTCAGAAAGTATTCAGATGCCTCTGCTTGAGTTGGCATCTTGGCAGCCTTCTCTTTCCTAGCTTTCTCCTTCTTCTCTTGCGCTTGCACTGATGTTGGTTCATTCTCAGTCATGATAATTTGATTGTCCCCAAAATCAGGATAGAGAACCATGTGTTCCTTATCCAACAGATACTTTCCTGTGCCCATCTTTGAGTTTATCAACTCCTGAATCTGGGGGGCATATCCACAGCTCCTCTTCTGGTCTGCTGCAGTCCTCTTGATAGTTTCAACTATGAGGCTCATGACTTTGAATTTCTGAGGCACATAAAAAACGTGAAGCAAATTGATTGCATGCCCTCTGATCATGTTGTGGTCACCTGATTTGGGCAAAAGAGTGTGCCTCAGGATCCAGTTGATTGTAGGCAGCACTGACAGAAGATAATGAACTGATCCAAACTTGAAGGACTCAAGTGCATCATCTGGGAGTTCCTTGTACATGTGTGACATCGAGTTGTGACCCATCTTCTTCTTGGCACAAATGTCCAAGTTATCTTGGGGCATTGATCAGACTTGCCCATTCTTCTATGGTTGATTGATATCGTGTTCCTTCAGACATCCAAACTATCCTGCCATCTGGATAGAAATGTGTTGTGGAGTAGAATTGCATAATGAGCTCGTCGTTCCAATTTGGGAGCTTCTGCCCAACAAAATCTGCAACTCCACAAGCACTAAAGCTGTCATACACTCCAGGATAGTGTTCTTCATTCTCCTGAATATAGGTCCAGTCGACCCACCTCATATCACAAACTACGGGCTTCTTATCCAACAAGATAGTCTCATAGAAGTCCTGCTGTTCCTTGGTGTGGAACCACAGAATCCACAAGCAGTCCTTCTCCTGGTGGCATATGGATCGACTCTCTCCATAGCCTCAACCCTTGATCTCTCCCGATCTTCATGTTTTCAACCACAGGATGAGCATCATTGTGGTGCAGGATCTTGGATTTGAGCTTCCTTAGGACCTGCCCTTCTTCATCTTCCTCAAGATCAACCTCGGGCATTGGAGCCTTGTTCTTCTCGATTCTGGTATACTCCTAATATTCCTCTTTGGTGCACTCTTGGGCTTGGGGGCAGCTTTGGGCTTTGAAGTTGCAACCCCTGACTTTATGGCATCACCCATTAGCTTTTGTGCCTTGGGTGTAGGCTCAGCAACCTCTTCTTCTTCCTCTTCCTCCATCATTGAAGGCTTCCCAATCACTCTGGCCATGGTCTTCTTGACCCTTTCCTTCCTTTTCTTTCCTTCAGCAGCAGCAGGTTCTTTGGGTTGGGATTCCAAAGAAGCTTGAGTGGAGACTCTGGCTTTGGACATAGGTTGTCTTCCTGCTGGCCTTTTGATCTTCATTCCAGGCTTAACTGCTGTCGAGCTGTACTCTCTCTTGAGCACTTTCTTCTTGGAACTGGCCTCATCCTCAGCTACCACATAATCTTCATCCTCAGACTCTGAGGTCTTCTTCTTCCTTGTCCTGGTGGCAGCCTTGGGCAAATTGCTAGGAGTGCTTCTGCTCCCCTCATCTGAGCTGCTAGAGGGACTAGTGCCCTCACTCATTTGAATTTGCTCCTCGACCTATTCTGCTGTCACTTTGGTGCGACATCTTTGCCGATCGATCACTGACCACGTGAATAGTTATAGATGAGGTAGAGTGGATGAGCATCACAAAATGCAGAGATTTTTGCAAAAGAATGATTTAAAAAACTTAGTTTTAGTTTCCACAGAAAGCATTTCGGTTCTACCGATTTTCAAACTCGGTGATACCGAAGCAGTTTTGGAACCTAAACTAGTGAACTCGGTCAGACCGAGTCACAGTTTGGTGGCACCGAGACTGCTAGGGTTTCAAAAAGTTCTAAAATCGGTCACACCGATTTGTAATTCTCGGTCAGACCGAGACTTACAAGTGCAATGGCGTTAGCCGAATCGGTGGGACCGAGTTTTTCAACTCAGTGGGTCCGAGATGGTTTCGGTGGAAACCTAACCCTAAATTTTCGAATCATACCTATTCTAAGGATTGTTTTGACTGGATAGAAGTGTTTCAATCGTGGCAAGATGCATTACGAATACAATGTGCGGAGAATAGGACGAGGATAGCACAGAGATCAAGTTCATACCCTAGTTCGGCGGTGAACTTGCTACGGCGGCAATGGCGGAGGAGAATTCCGTTGACGGCGGCGGAGACCAGTGACAGGAGGCGGCTGGCGACGAAATCGATGATCCGTAGACCAAGTAGGCAGAGCGAGCTATGCGCGGGCGAGGAGTTTCGGAGAAAATTTTCCAAAATTTGCCCGTGTGATATATATAGCCCGACACTGTCGGTGTGACCGAGTTGAACAACTCGGTGGCAACGAGATGCATAATCTGATATGATTCTGACAACTCGGTGTGATGAAAAGTTAAAATCGGTTGCACCAAGATTGAAAAGCTAGATCGACTTAGTAATCTCGGTATGACCAAAATGGAGTAATCGGTCAGACCGAAAATCACAAAGAAGTTTTGGAAGTTTAAGTCTATGACGAATCGGGGACTCCGAGTGCTCCTCACACAGAGTGGTTCGAATCTGACTTGATCAAATTTTGTGATGTAGCATGAATAGAGTTTGAGACGAGAAAAGCATAGATAGCTAGAGAAGGTTCTTAGGCATTCTTGTCCATCCACTTGGCCAAAGAAAAAGAAGCCAAACAATCAAAACAACAAGTGGATGTCCTCGAATGAGTAAAATATGCAACCAACATGCTCACACAATAAAATGACAAATGAAATATGTGACAAAGCATGCACAACCAATTCTAGCATCTATCAAACAATTTGCGATGACTAGGTCATCTATATATGAGTATATTGACTTAGGAGTCAAATGAGAACATTTGATCATAGGTCATACTCATCGTTTAAGCTCAAGTGGGGTTACCACTTTTACATAAAGCATTTATGTTTTCACATCATTAGAGTTGCTTTGACTCAATTCTTAGAGTGAAGCTCCCCCTAGATGTGAGATCCTCCCTTAGAGGGATAAACTAACCTTGGGTTGTCATTGATGACTTCATGTAGGTGTTGAAGATGTGGATGCTCAATGTTGATGTAGATCTTTTGGAGCAATCCTTTGGAATGAGTTGCACTTTCAATACCTACACGGGTTAGTCCCACAAGGAACAAACAAGAATATCCATAGACATAGAGTGATGCACACACAAAATGATGTCCATGAAAACTTTAGGTTACCTTGTCCCTTGCCTTACCAACATGAGGGTTTGTGACTCCTTGAACTAGTGCAAGATATGGAAGTTGACTGCACTTGTCCTTGCCATAATGATATGAGTGAAAAAGTTCATGAGTCACCCTCAAGAACTCTCTAGTTCTTCTTCTTGGGATCCACATCATCTTGATGGGAATCCTTGGTGTAGTAGTTGTGCTTGATGAAGTAGAACTTGGCGTAGTCTTGGGAACCCACTTGAACAAGGCCTTAGGTGCTTCTTCAAATGCATCAATCTCCTCTTGAAGCTTGTCCTTGCCTTTGTTCTTGTGGTCTTGTGGTGGAAGATCATCTTGTGCTTGTGTTCCCTTGAAGGAAGTAGGATCATACTTCTCTTGTTGAGGAACAAACTTCGTCTTGGGGTATTGATCTTCTTCCCACTCAACTCCATTGGCATTGAACTTTCATTCAAAACCAACACCTTGATTCTTCCGGTGCCTTCATTGCTTGCGTACAATTTCCTCAAATTGCTTACTCCCGGCAAGGCTCTTGTATACACCTTTCTCTATAATTCCCTTCAATAAGCTGTTTTTTTGCTCAAGTGTAACTTGGCTAAGAGAATCATTAGTGGAATCAAGAAAACTTGTAGAAGCAACAATATTGGATTTAGCATTGTTATTGTTACTACTAGAAGAAGAATCCTTTTTGTTCTTGTTACTAGACTTGACTTGAGGCATGTAAGTAGATAAGAGTAAACGCTTGGCAATGTAAGAAGAACTTTTCTTACGAAGATCATCATTGATCGCTTTTAGGAACTCATGCTCTTGCTCAAGATTGAGTTTTTCAACGCGTAACTTCTCATGAGCCCTTAAAAGTTCTCGATGATCTTCAAAGATAGTTTCATGAGCTAACTTAAGAGTGTTTAGTTCTTTAGTTAGATGCTCAATTTTCTCCTTATCATTGCCATTCGTTTCATCTTGATTAGCATGATTAATTGACGTTTCATCATAGTATTCATCACTAGAGTTGTCAACAAGTAAATCATCATCACCTAACAAGTCATCTTCATCACTATTAAAATCAACATACTCGGGGTGTGTTACCTTAGGACCTTTGGCCATGAAGCATCTTCCAATTCCTTCATTTGGTGATTCAAATATGTCGTAGGAGTTGGTTGACACAAGTGCTAAATCGGCAACACCTTCATCTTGAGTGTATTCGGAGTCGGAGTGATAGCTTCTCTTGGAGTGATTGTCGGAGTCGGAGCCGGATACCCATTCACCAACATGAGCTTGATGTCTTCGTTTTGTGTAGCTCTTTGATGACTTGTCCTTCCTTTCTGAATCCTTGCTTCTTCGTGAGGGTCTTCGTTCATAATGATCATCTCTACTCCTTCTCTCTCTTGGTGGTGATTCTTCTCTTCTACTTCTTCTCTTGGGAGAATCTTCTCTTCTTTTGTAGGGTGCCGTACACTCATTGGAATAGTGTCCGAGTCTCCCACAATTGTAGCAATTGCGCTCTCGACTAGAAGATCTTTTGTCATTGTAGGACCTTGACTTGGAGCTTCTTTCTTTGCTTCTACTCTTGTAGAATTTGTTGAAGTTCTTCACCATTAAGATCAATTCTTCATTGAAGGTTTCTTTCTCACTTGATGATGTGGGGGCTTCACATGAGGCTGTAACATCCCAAAATTCTAAATTTTGGAATGTTATAATAAATAGATAGTTTTGATTGATTGTTTGATTGATTGACTAAAAGTGGGTGAATTTGAAACTTTTGAAAGTTAAATGAGAGGGAATAAAAGGACTTTCCCAAACTTTCATTTTTGCTTTTATGCTCTCCGTGAATTCAAATTCTTTTCACCACAAAACCCTGGAGAGAAGATGACATGACTTCTTCCATTTATTTAAATGACAAGGGATGTTGAAAATATTTGAATTTCATTTGAGAATATTTCCAATTCTGAAACTTTATGCAACTCAATGATTTTCACGAGAGAAGATAAAATGACTTCTTCAAAACATATGAAATATGAGTTGGGAGTTTCAAAGAATTAAATTCAAAGTTCTTTTGAATTTATTTTTAATTGGAGTTATTTGAGTTTTATTCAAATTATTTTCTCCAAAAATAAAATATATGGAAAATAGGGTAACATGATTCCCTACATCGAGAAAAATGGAGAGAAATAAATTTGAATTAATTTTGGTATTTTTAAAAATGATTTTATTGGATTTTATTAGACCAGTGGCACTCTTTGAATTATCTGAATTTGTGTGGATTTTATTTGGCATTATAAAAATGTCCATGTTGTAGAAAATCTTTTTCTACAAATTTTGGTATATTATATACCTATATTACAGTTTTTTATTTAGTTTTAATTAATTTTGTTTGACTGGAAAACCTTTATTAAAAAAACCTTTTCCCCCGTCTCGGCCGGCCCAGCTAGCCAGCCAGGCCAGGCCAGCCTAACCGCCCGTCCGCCTCGCCCTCCCAGCTCGGGACGGAGTCCCGGCAGCGACGCTCACGATCCGCCGCCTCGACGTCCGTACCTCGCCCGGACTCCCCTCGCCGTCGTGCCCCCTCCTCCACGCCATCTCGCCCCTCTCCCTCCTTAAAAGCCGCGCCGACCCCGCCTCCTCTCCTCTCTCTCCTCGCCGCATCTCGCCGGGTCGACCGAGCCATAATCGCCGCCGCCGCCCGCTGCTGCCTTGCCCCCTCGCTCCCTCATGCTGCCCTCGCCCCTCGCCGCCGTTTCCCTTGAGCCGCCCGTCCAGAGTCAAGACTCACACGAGTTCGCTCCGCCTCGCCGGAGACGCAACTCGCGAAACCGCCGCCTCCATCGGTCTATTTCACCGAGCCGGTAAAACCAGCATAAAAACCCTCTCGGTTTTTCTTTAGTTGATTTTCTTTTAAGATCAGTTTTATTTGGTTTTGTTAAATAGTGGCGTTCACCGTTTAGATCAGTGCGAACGGTTTTCGTTCTCTAGCGTTCGATAGCGAGCGTTAGATTCGATAAGATTTGTTTTTTCTTTTTCTGTTTTAAATTCGCCGAGGACCTATCTCGTGATGATTTTCTTTCTGATTAGTCCTTGTACTTCAAACGACCATAACTTTTTGCTCGTTAGTCGGAATTCAACGAAACCAACGCCCACTTCTTCGTTACGATCTCCTCTATCCACTAATCCAACTCAAACATGTTTTTGAAAGTTTAAAATTTGAATTAGATCAGATTTGAATTCCAACTTCGTTTGATCATAACTTGAGTTTCGTAACTCCGAATTAGTTGATTCTTTTTGCAAATCGAAGCTCTTGACCTAAACTTTCTGATAAGGCCAAATTCACATAATTTTGGTACTGTTAGAAATTGTTTTATGTTGCAAGATTTATTTGTTTGGTTTTGATGTTTTCCGAATTGTCTTCTTCGTTCTTTCTGATCCTTTGAGTTATTGCTTATGTGTGGTTACTATTGCTTGCTTACGATAGATAGACCAGAGTGTGACAAGTAGAACTATCAAGAGTTTGAGTGCAAATCATCTTCATCAACATTGCAGGCAAGTAACACTTTGATCATATCCCTTTCGTACCCAGTTTTTATGCATTAGTTTCAACCCTCAAACATTGCATGAGTAGGATTGATAACATGTGGGTATTGGGAAGTAGTTGCTGAGGTAGGAACCTATTGCCGTGTTACTATCAAACCCTTGGGAGTTACTTCTACGCATTGCTTATTTTGCTATGCTATGCTCGTAGACATGGTTTGGGTATGAGTGAATTCCATGAAAGATGTGAGATTGTTATTTAATGGCTCAACTTAAGGTGGCAACTTAAATACACATCTGGGTGGATTGCTAGGGGCACCCTGGGGATATACCAGTGGACTTGCCGGACACAGGGATATACCAGTGTTGTCCTAGGAGATCCCGGGGATATACCGTGTGATCATCCTACGGTCCGCCACCCAGGCTCAAAGGGATCACGAGATTATTCAAACTAGAAACTTCCGTGTGCAGCTACAAGCCATTATGGGCTCTGGCATAGTTGATTAAGTTGTGCGAACTCTTACGGGTAGACTAGCAGATGTAGGGATTGTAGGTTGGTACGGTCTACCCACATGTAAGGTGCTAGCGCTTCTGAAAGACTATGTCTCGGTCATCCGTTTCTCAAACGCCATGTAGTGCGAGAAATCAAACGGAGGAGATCGAGTCTTATGGGGAAAAGTGCGCAAACCTCTGCAGAGTGTATAAACTAATCATGATTAGCCGTGTCCCCGGTTATGGACATCTTGAGTATCTAGTTCTTGGATTATCCTGTTGATCTCATCATGTTACTTCTAAATTAATATTGTTGGGTTTGTTAATGAGTACTTTTAATTGGGATTGAGGATGCTGTCAACCATTCTCAATGTTCAACAACCACCATGATAGTTAAATAAATTTATTCCTTTGCAGTAGGGAAAAATTGGCTTTTCGCAAAACCTTATAACCATAGAGCTTTTCCACCAGCCATATATGCATGTAGTATAGGCTTATTCTTTCATTACTCTCTATGTGTTACATTGCCAGCATATTCCATGTGCTGACCCGTTTCCGGGCTGCAACTTTTCATGTTGCGGACTTCTCAGACGACGAGTAACTGATACGTTAGGGTTACGATTTCTACACTCAACTTTGCCGTTGGTGTTGATGGGAATCCACAACCTTGTTGCTTCCGCTATATTTGGATTGAGGTAATAGTATTTACGTTATTTTATACATGTGATTTACCTCTGTTATAAATCCTCGAGTACTGTGTGTGTGTCAGCATACCGATCCAAGGATGACACTTAAGCACAGAGACTTGATCCATTCGGGTCGGGTCGCTACAAGATGGTATCAGAGCACATGTTGACTGTAGGACGTGACCCTAGAAACTGGCAAGCCCATAGGAAAGATTTTTCTCTACAACTTCATTTTCAAAAAGATCTTTTACCTCTCTTCTCTTCTGAGCTTATTCAAATATTCCCTTTTAGTGAGACCATACCCCTTTTCCCTTTTGACTACTTGAAGATTTGACCGATGAGACACTCCAAGGCGATAAGATATCGGACAACTAAGACCATTTGGAATGAAGAGGATTTTACCGTGTAAATGGAAACTACAACTGTTGAAGACTCCGAAGACTAGGAGATTTTGAAGGCTTGAACAATTTCCGGAATTGTATGACCTAGGAAGGCACCCCTTATGGAACTTGGTAGAATATGGAAGTTGTCAATACCCGAGATCAAGGTGTATTGGAGTAAGACTGGAACATGGAGAGTTAGAAACTCAAAGGTTTGTCAAGGAAAACCCTAAGGTAGGAGATATAAACTATGGAGAAATAGCTCATGGAAATGACAAGAGCAGAAACACAGCCATCCATGAGGTTATCGCCCGCTTATGCTATTGTCACCGTCTGAGTTAAGCATGCATATGCATGAAAGGATTGGATGGTAGAAGGCTGATGGAGCACCTATCAGCAAGATGAAGTTTTTAACCTCAGCTGGCGTATCGCCAGGATCTGGAATATTACATCAAGGATTTTAAGATGGACTTGCAGGAAGCTATATTCGACAAAGAAGTATTTTGTGAAGAAACTCAGGACCCAGAAACTGAAAGTAGACAAACTGGAGGAGCAGGACCCCGAGAAACCAGAGATTAGTCATGAACTGAAGGACACAGTAGGATCTTGGTCCATGTCGAGGATGTTGAAACCCAGAAGTTTGGAATGCAACTCCAGGACTATTAAAGGACATCACAAGAGACTTCGTGTCAATAGAGATGATCTGGCAGAAGAACTTGAGAAGGACAAGCATGATCGGAAGAAGCCATCGGAGACACGAACAAGACTTGAAGAGTTGATGACGTTGAAGATTTATTGACCCTTAGAAGACCAAACCCCTGTTACATACCTACGTTAGATGTGATGATTGTGAGCTGTGATTTGTTTGATGTTTTCCGACAACCACAATAAAATCTGCCTTTTCAAAACTTTTGTTTGTATTGTGTGCTTCCCTCTAGATCTCTCTTATCCCACCCCAAACCCATGGACCCGTTAGAGGAAGAATGGAGATGAGCTTGTATTTTCTGGACCAATGAGTCAATGGGAGACAGAACAATGGATTCAGAACATGGAGGATCACATGAAGAATAACCCTATAGCCGAAAAGGATGGCCCAGCATGCTCTTGAGTGCTTTGAAAGAGGTGCTGCTATTTGGTGGATGATGTACCAAACCATCAATGGATTGCAAGGAGTAACCACCTGGAAGGAAATTTAAGTTGACTTTGTCAAAGTCTAGGTTTGTGTCCCAGAAATTGGAGCCTTATGGAAAGGATATGAAGAAACCTTGTGCATACAAGCTTTGTGGAGAAATAGGACACAACCATAAAGAACACCAGGATGAATACCCTCATAAGTGGGGGATTACCAAAGGAGTTAGCCGAGGAACTCAGGGAACTTCGGTTGGAGATTGTTCCCAAAGGTTTTGTTGCAGCAATGGAAGTTCAGTCTACATTGTTGAGAAAGATCCGTGAAGCTCAGAAGGTTGACAAAGAGATTGTGGAGGTAAAAGAGAGGATGATCAAAGGAAAGACCAAAGGTTTTCGTAAGGATGAGCACGGCACCTTATGGTTCGAGGATCGTGTATAAGTGCCTAATAATGCAAAGATCAAGAAGTTAATACTTCAGGAGGCTCATGACTCCCCATACTCGATTCGCCCTGGAAACACCAAGATGTATTTGGATTTGAAGGAGTGTTTCTGGTGGACTGGTAAGAAGAAGGATATTGCGGAGTATGTAGTCATAGGTGATGTATGCCAGAGAGTAAAAGCAGAGCATCAGAAGCCAGCAGGATTACAACAGCCTATGCCGATACCCGAATGGAAGTGGGAAAAGCTTGGCAAGGATTTCATTACCAGATTTCCAAGAACCCGATCGGGATATGATTCTATCTGGGTAGTAGTTGATTCGCTTGAACAAAGTGGCTCATTTATCCCAGTGAAAACCACCTATACAAGTGAGAAGTTGGCCAAGATATATTTGACCAGGATCGTATGTCTGCATGGAGTTCCAAGGACCATCGTGGAGGAACACAATTTACCTCAAAGTTTTGGAATCAGCTGCACCAGACTTTGGGTACTAGGCTAGAGTTCAGTACAGCCTTTCATCCGCAGACAGATGGATAAATCGAGAGAGTCAATCAAATCCTGGAGGACATGTTGAGAGCGTGTGCGCTAGATTATGGATCTAGTAGTGATGATAATCTACCTTACGCGGAGTTCTCATACAACAACAGTTACCAAGCCTGTTTAAAGATGGCCCCTTTTTAAGCTTTGTATGGGAGAAGGAGCCAGACACCGTTGATGTGGGACGAAGTTGGAGACCGTCAGTTGTTTGGATTAAATGTGATCAAGGAGTCAGAAGATAATGTTAAGAGAATTCGAGATAGACTGAAGGTAGCTCAGTCCAGGCAGAAGAGTTATGCAGACTCAAAAACGCAAGGAGGTAGTCTATGAAATTGGAGACAGAGCATGTCTTCATGTGTCCCCTCTGCGAGGAGTTAAACGATTTGGAGTTAAGGGAAAGTTATACCCGAGATTTATAGGACCATACCGAGTTTTGGAGCGTATGGGAGAAGTTACCAACAAGTTGGAGTCACCCAAAGGACTGTCAGGAGTTCATGAAGTGTTTCACGTATTCCAGTTGAAGAAGTGCCATGCAGAAATGGCCAATGTTCCCCTGTAAGGACGCTTGACCCTGGAAAGGATAATGATGTTCCACGAAGTGGAGTATGGACTTCTTAAGTATAAGTTTTTATCTCGGTATGTGGGACATCCCACGAGGATGAAGAGATAAATTACTATTGGACATAAGGGAGATATGATGTTGGAAATATGGATCAAAGGAAATTCCATGATGAGTCTGAGTAACCATGTCCTAGTTTGGTGCCAATAGAAGGAAGGAAGACAGTGCAATTGGATGGATTTAAGAATACTGGGAAGTTGGAAGTTGAAATAATGATCAGAATCCTGAGGATAAGTTCAAGGACTACAAGTGATGAGATGGGCCATAACCCACAGGCTCCATGACCTGCCAAGAAGCAAGCACATTCTTGCTGAAGGAAAAACCCTGGAAGAAGTTATGATTGTATCGATAGACGATCTTATAGGAGTAACGCAAAACCCGAGAGTGGTTAAGGAACGATAGATGTTTGTTTGGCTTGCAGAATCAATGGATTTATCCAAACTTGGTTCGTCGAAAAGAGAAAATTCTGCAATGCTTGTGAGGATGACCGAGTGTTAGAATGCAAGATTCGCTAAACCATGTACAGGGTAATGATTTGGGTGCGGGATGGATTGATCACCATATCGACTTACTCTTATTATTCGCTTTGCTATATGGGATGGTAAATCTGAGTGACTTACCTATAGTAGAGAGACGACGATCAAAACCTTGTTTAAACCTTAGAATGGTATAAGAATTTTTCCCCTTGTACAAGGCAGCTTTTGCCAACCATAGGATATACGGTGAGGTTCAACCCAGACCCGTTTCCTCCAGGACAAACCATAAATTGATGACCACCATGAGATATCGATAGTTGTTTAGAATTGGCGCCAGACCCGTCAGCTACGAAGACCCAGTCTCGGAATAACCTTACCAAGATAAAAAGGACAAGAGATTGAGGAAAAGGTTATGCCACTACCGGAAGAGCCCAGAGAAGGAATTATCCTTAAAATCTGAGAAGACCGACACTGTCAGTAATAAGGATGGAGTATATGAGTTTTGATGGAACCGTAACCATGCTTCTAAGGGTGGTAGCACCCCAGACCCCTTATGATGAATCGTTGAATTTTGAGAAGACCCCCAAACCCAACCTTTTTCTTTCTAGCCTCTCCGAATCTCGAGGACGAGATTCATTTTAAGGGTGGTAGTTTTTAACATCCCAAAATTCTAAATTTTGGAATGTTATAATAAATAGATAGTTTTGATTGATTGTTTGATTGATTGACTGAAAGTGGGTGAATTTGAAACTTTTGAAAGTTAAATGAGAGGGAATAAAAGGACTTTCCCAAACTTTCATTTTTTGCTTTTATGCTCTCCGTGAATTCAATTTCTTTTCACCACAAAACCCTGGAGAGAAGATGACATGACTTCTTCCATTTATTTAAATGACAAGGGGTGTTGAAAATATTTGAATTTCATTTGAGAATATTTCCAATTCTGAAACTTTATGCAACTCAATGATTTTCACGAGAGAAGATAAAATGACTTCTTCAAAACATATGAAATATGAGTTGGGAGTTTCAAAGAATTAAATTCAAAGTTCTTTTGAATTTATTTTTATTTTGGAGTTATATGAGTTTTATTCAAATTATTTTTATCCAAAAATAAAATATATGGAAAATAGGGTAACATGATTCCTACATCGGAAAAATGGAGAGAAATAAATTTGAATTAATTTTGGTATTTTTAAAAATGATTTTATTGGATTTTATTAGACCAGTGGCACTCTTTGAATTATCTGAATTTGTGTGGATTTTATTTGGCATTATAAAATGTCCATGTTGTAGAAAATCTTTTTCTATAAATTTTGGTATATTATATGCCTATATTACATTTTTGTTTATTTAGTTTTAATTATTTTTGTTTGAGTGGAAAACCTTTATTTAAGAAAAAACCTTTTCCCCGTCTGGCTGGCCCAATCTTGACAGCCAGGCCAGCCCAACCGCCCGTCCGCCTTGCCCTCCACTCGGGCCGGAGTCCCGGCAGCCTTGACCGCCGCCGCCTCGACGTCCGTACCTCGCCGGACTCCTCTCTGCCGTGCCCCCTCCTCCACGCCATCTCGCCCTCTCCCTCCTTAAAAAGCCGCCGACCCGCCTCCTCTCCTCTCTCTCCTCCAGATCTCATTGGTCGCCTGAGCCCTGTCGCCACCGCCATGCGCCTCTACGCCGCCGTTCACTTGCCTGCCTGGCTCCCTCGCCTCCATGCCGTCCCCTCGCCGCCGTCCGAGTCAGCCACTTTTCATGGAGTTCGCTCCGCCTCGCCGGAGACGCAAATCGTCGGAAACCGCCGCCTCCATCGGTCTATTTCACCGAGCCGGTAAAACCCGCGCAAAAACCCTCTCCGGTTTTTCTTTAGTTCGGTTTTCTTTTAAGATCGGTTTTATTTGGTTTTGTTAAATAGTGAGTGTTCACCCGTTTAGATCTGTAGCGAACGGCTTTCGTTCTCTAGCGTTCGGTAGCGAACGTTCATTCGATAAGATTTGTTTTTTTTTCTTTTTCTGTTTTAAATTCCGACCAGGGACCTATCTGTGATGATTTTCTTTACAGATTAGTCCTTGTACTTCAAACGACCATAACTTTTTGCTCGTTAGTCGGAATTCAACGAAACCAACGCCCACTTCTTCGTTATGATCTCCTCTATCCAGTAATCCAACTCAAACATGTTTTTGAAAGTTTAAAATTTGAATTAGATCAGATTTAAATTTCAACTTTGTTTGATCATAACTTGAGTTTCGTAACTCCAATTTAGTTGATTCTTTTTGCAAATCGAAGCTCTTGACCTAAACTTTCTGATAAGGCCAAATTCACATAATTTTGGTACTTTTAGAAATTGTTTTATGTTGCAATAGGTATTTGTTTGGTTTTGATGTTTTCCGAATTGTCTTCTTCGTTCTTTCTGATCGTTTGAGTTATTGCTTATGTGTGGTTACTATTGCTTGCTTACGATAGATTGACCGGAGTGTGACAAGTAGAACTATCAAGAGTTTGAGTGTGAATCATCTTCATCAACATTGCAGGCAAGTAACACTTTGATCATATCCCTTTCGTACTCAGTTTTTATGCATTAGTTTCAACCCTCAAACATTGCATGAGTAGGATTGATAACATGTGGGTATTGGGAAGTAGTTGCTGAGGTAGGAACCTATTGCCCTATTACTATCAAACCCTTGGGAGTTACTTCTACGCGTTGCTTATTTTGCTATGCTATGCTCGTAGAGATGGTTTGGGTATGAGTGAATTCCATGACAGATGTGAGATTGTTATTTAATGGCTCAACTTAAGGTGGCAACTTAAATACACATCTGGGTGGATTGCTAGGGGCACCCTGGGGATATACCAGTGGACTTGCCCGGACACCTGGGGATATACCAGTGTTGTCCTAGGAGATCCCGGGGATATACCATGTGATCATCCTACGGTCCGCCACCCAGGCTCAAAGGGATCACGAGATTATTCAAACTAGAAACTTCCGTGTGCAGCCACAAGCCATTATGGGCTCTGGCATAGTTGATTAAGTTGTGCGAACTCTTACGGGTAGACTAGCAGATGTAGGGGTTGTAGGTTGGTACGGTCTACCCACATGTAAGGTGCTAGCGCTTCTGAAAGACTATGTCTCGGTCATCCGTTTCTCAAACACCATGTAGTGCGAGAAATCAAACGAAGGAGATCGAGTCTTGTGGGGAAAAGTGCGCAAACCTCTGGAGAGTGTGTAAACTAATCATGATTAGCCGTGTCCCCGGTTATGGACATCCTGAGTATCTAGTTCTTGGATTATCCTGTTGATCTCATCATGTTACTTCTAAATTAGTATTGTTGGGTTTGTTAATGAGTACTTTTAATTGGGATTGAGGATGCTGTCAACCATTCTCAATGTTCAACAACCACCATGATAGTTAAATAAATTTATTCCTTTGCAGTAGGGAAAAATTGGCTTTTCACAAAACCTTATAACCATAGAGCTTTTCCACCAGCCATATATGCATGTAGTATAGGCTTATTCTTTCATTACTCTCTATGTGTTACATTGCCAGCATATTCCATGTGCTGACCCGTTTTTGGGCTGCAACTTTTCATGTTGCAGACTTCTCAGACGACGAGTAACTGATACGTTAGGGTTACGATTTCTACACTCAACTTTGCCGTTGGTGTTGATGGGAATCCACAACCTTGTTGCTTCCGCTATATTTGGATTGAGGTAATAGTATTCACGTTATTTTATACATGTGATTTACCTCTGTTATAAATCCTCGACTACTGTGTGTGTCAGCATACCGATCCAGGGATGACACTTAAGCACAGAGACCGATCCAGGGGATCCACTTTCATCATCCATGCCATGCCATTCATTGAGCTTTCCTGAAATATTTGTCTTGGAATAGCATTAGCTCAATGAGCTATAAGTTGTTATGAATTACCAAAACCACCTAGGGATAGTTGCACTTTCACCCCGGCAGAGGACCCGTGGTCGTCGGGGGAACCACTGGCGACCGCTCTACCCCATTGGCGTCGTCCTTGGTCTCCGGCCGCCGTCAGTGGCGGTAGAGTGTGGCGCAAGGCGGGGCCCTCATCTGGCGATATGAAGCAAGGCGGTACACATGAAGAAGGCCCGGTGCATGTGAAGCTTCGCCGCCCGTGACACTCTCACGTAATAATGAGTGAAACATGGCGCCCGAGTCTCGAGGCGCGGTCTCGGGCCCTTGGGCTCCCTCCCATGCCCAGTGGCAGCACTTAGCTCCGCGCTGGTGAGAAGACGTCAAAGAATAGACTAGGTGCCGGACGTGGCCTTTTGCTTTTTTGCCTTTTCCTCTGTTGACAAGTTTCTTCGATTTGAATTTAAGTTGGATTTGAGTTCGAGCCTTGCGTGCGTTTGGGGAAGGGGTGTTTAGTCTCGTTCGAGCAATCTCTCGTGTTATGGTTTCGGCTTTGCGTCCAAAGCTAGCGTCAGCTGCCTCCCCTCGCGAGCCCCTCGCGAGCCGGGCCGGGCCAACCGCATCCACAGCTCGAATGGCTGTCGCCACGCCCCCTCCGGAGGTTCTTATCGCAGGATCAATGGGTTCACCCAGAAGACACATATGGCGCTATGGCCCCCACAACCCTTTCGGGGCTCACCAGGTCAAAAGGTAAGCAGCCAGTGACCCACCACCGGCGGCCGTTAAGCTCACACGCTGCATTAAGATTACGGGGCATTTGCCGCAAACCTTTACATGAGGGGCTTCCCCTCCCAAAATGCTCTCACAGTCTTCAGGGCCAAGCCCGAACCTCTTTCATGCAGGGTAAACAGCGATGACAAGCAATCAGTCGGACATGTCGCTCGCCGCGCCTTCTAGGTCACCTCCGGAGGCGTCGCTGGCGTCGCTGACATCATCACCGCCACCAATGCCTCCGCCAGCGCCAGGACCGTCCACCACGCCGCCTTCATTGGCGGCCACGATCACGCCATCATCATCAGACGTGAAGGCCCTGACAAGGTCGTCCACATGATCCTCCACCCATTGCGCCAGGTCGCCCCGGACGGCTATGGGCACCGGTGCGATGGCGGCATCGAAGTCGAAGTGGGGATCCCTCTCCCGCAGATAACTGAAGACACGGGAGAAAGCGCGCCCGAGCAAGGCTCGGTTCCTCTCCTCGACGAGCCAACGAGACCTCTCGGTGTGGTTCTCCAGGAACGTCACCACGTCAGCAAAATACTGGAGGTTGCCGGCATAGTGGTCTCGTGCGGCTCTGTAACCCCTCGATGCGGCTATATCTCCCACGTGTCGAAGCACGACTTAGAGGCATAACCACATTGAAAGCAATGTCGCAAGTGAGGTAATCTTCACACAACCCATGTAATACATAAGGGAAAGAGATACATAGTTGGCTTCGATGCCACTTCACACAATACATAAATAAACATCCATCATCCAGATTACACTCAAGGTCCGACTACGGAACCAAAATAAAAGAAGACTACCCCAAATGCTACACAGATCCCCGATCGTCCCAACTGGGCTCCACTACTCACGTTCCTCGTCGAACTCCCACTTGAGCTCGGTTGCGTCATCTGCACTGGCATCATCGGCACCTGCAACTGTTTTGGTAGAATCTGTGAGTCACGGGGACTCAGCAATCTCACACCCGCGAGATCAAGACTATTTAAGCTTATAGGAAGGACAGAGTTGTGAGGTGGAGCTGCAGCAAGCGACTAGCATATATGGTGGCTACAGTCGCAAAAGAGAGCGAGAAGAGAAGCAAGGCACGGTCGTGAAGCTAGTAGCGATCAAGAAGTGATCCTGAAACTACTTACGTCAAACATAACTCCAACACCGTGTTCACTTCCGGACTCCGCCGAGAAGAGACCATCACGGTTACACCGCGATTGATGTGTTTTAATTAAGGTCAACCGGGTTTTCTACAACGGACATTAACAAATTCCCATCTGCCTCATAACATGCGGGCACGGCTTTCTAAAGATAATACCTGCGGGGTGTCCCAACAAGCCCATTATAAGCTCTCACGGTCAACGAAGGATATTCCTTCTACCGAAGACCCGATCGATCTCGGAATCCCGGACTACAAGACATTTCGACAGCAATAAAACAAGACCAGCAAAGCCACCCGATTGTGCCGACAAATCCCGATAGGAGCTGCACATATCTCGTTCTCAGGGCACATCCGGATGAGACAGGCTACGAGTAAAACCAGGCCTCGAGTTTCCCCAAGGTGGCCCATGAAGGCTCGGTTCGGGCCAGCACTCGAAGGAGCACTGGTCCGGGGGGGTTAAAATAAAGATGACCCTCGGGCTCGCGAAAACCCGGGGGAAAAAGGCTTAGGTGGCAAATGGTAAAACCAAAGTTGGGCCTTGCTAGAGGAGTCTTATTCAAAGCGAACTGTCAAGGGGGTCCCATAAATCACCCAACCGTGTAAGGAACGCGAAATCAAGGAACATAACACCGGTATGACGGAAACTAGGGTGGCAAGAGTGGAACAAAACACCAGGCATAAGGCCGAGTCTTCCACCCTTTACCAAGTATATAGATGCATTGATTATAGCAGATATATTGTGATATCCCAACAAGTAAACATGTTCCAACAAGGAACAACATCTCCATGTTCAACAAGGAACAAACTTCATCTTCACCGCAACTAGCAACGCTATAAGAGGGCTGAGCAAAGCGGTAACATAGCCAAACAACGGTTTGCTAGGAAAGGATGGTTAGGGGTTTGACATGGCAATATGGGAGGCATGATAAGCAAGTGATAGGCATCGTAGCATAGGCATAGCAAAAGAGCGAGCATCTAGCAAGCAAAGATAGAAGTGATTTCAAGGGTATGGTCATCTTGCCTGCAAGGTTCTCAGAGTTGTCGAAAGCTTGATCCTCGTAAGCGTTCTCGACAGGTTCCTCGTTTACGTACTCGTCTCCTGGCTCTACCGAAAGCAAGAACACAAACAAAGGAACCACAATAAATCACGGTGCAATGCACAAGCAACATGATGCAAAACATGGCATGATATGCGAGATGTGATATGCAATGCGTATGCGTGCTCCGGAAGGAAAATGATGAACCAGGCATCAACATGGAAAATCAAGTATGCCGCTGGAAAGGTGAGATGATTTCGGTTGAAATCGATATAAAGATCACCGGAATCGGATGCACGGTTTGCAAATGACAAGCAAAACAAGAATGGCACAAATCTGCCATAAGCAGCATGATGCCACATAGCAAGCAACAAGAAATTAAGCTACTGCACCCAAACGTACCAGCAAAGCATATGGCAGTGATCTACTCAAGATTCTTGACAAAAGATGAACACTGAGCTACGGCTAAATCACAACATAACAGGTCCAAACAAGCATGGCAAAAGTGCAAAATATATCAGCTTCACAGACTTGGAGAAAATACTGAACATGGCAGAATCAGCATCAGGAAGCAATGTTCAGAGCAAGCAAACAACATGCTACAGGAATTTATAATAGCAAAACAAGGCATGTCATGAATCTAATCAAAGCATAGAACAAAAGTCCCTTAGTGACCATGAGCCAAAAGGGATCAGAAAATATGATGGAATCCACGTAAACATAGCAAGTTTCGTTAACAGATTCAACAAACAGGGTATGACATTGACAGAATTATGTAGGCATCTTTAAGAGCTCGAAGCACTCACTACAGAGCATTACATGATAAACTAAGCATACATCCATCAAGAAGACATGGCATAGAAGCTATACATGGCAAGAACAACATCATAGCATACACGGATCAACTACAACAACCTTGGCAAAATTGAATAACATGTAATTGAATAACATGTAACATTGTAATCATAGCATACACGGATCAACTACAACATCATAGCATACACGGAAACATTTTATAGCAAAAGTAGAGCTCGATTTACTCAAGCTATGGCACTCCATAATTGCAAACAAGGGCATGGATGGATAGATCATAACCATATGTTCAAAACATCCTTACTGAAGTATCTCAAAATATGCATGGATCTCTCTGTAGCATCAAGTTTACATGGCATAAAAATATCAGCAAAACATGGGATGAAATCAGGAACATCATGAAGCCTAGTTTGCATGCTTGTGCTAGTCACCACAGAGATCACAAAAATACATGGCATACACCACTGTAAATATGGCATGGCATATTACAAAACACATGTAGGACTCAAGTTCATAGGATGCACACATCAATCATGGCAAAAATGACAAAACTGCATGTTCTGTTAAGAAACAGAAACTAACATCACATAGCCCTCTTCTAACAGCATTTCGGGCATCAAGATGAGCTCAAATGTAAATGATGCAATGGAATGAAATGATCTACTCTTCGAGGCGAACAATAGGTATGCTACACGCCCAAAACGGAGCCACGAGTGCAAAGTTATGGCATGATGAAAATGCAACAAAATACTGACAGAACTTGACTTGGAGGATTTCGGGGCTCGGGGAAAATTCAACCGTCTCGTGGATCTGGAGATCTGGGCGCGGACTCGGCGGGGCGGGCGGGCGGCGCTTCGCGGAGCGCGCGCGAGGAGGGAGAAGCCGGGCGGCGAGGCAGGGCAGGCCGGGCGCAGCAGTGGCCAGTGTGAGACGCAGACGGCGGGGGCAGGCGGGGCAGTGGCCATGTGTGGGGCGGCGGACGGCCGAGGCGGCGGCGGAGGCCAGGCAGCGGCGGCGTGAGTGGGCGGGCGGCGCGACGGAGGAACCTCCAGAGCCTGCTATGGCCGGCGGCGGCGATGTGGGCACGCCTACGTGGCGTGCCCCCGGCTGGCGGGCGCGGCGGCGACGCGTCCGCTCCGTCCGGGCGTGTCCGTGGCCTTGAAGAGAAGCGGGCTAAGGTTTCATCCGGATTTCGGGAAGGAGCTATATTTATAGGTAGAAGGAGCTAGGAAGCTCCAAATGGAGTGTAGTTTTCGCCCACGATCGTGATCCGACGACGGAGAGCATGGAAGTGACTTAGATGGGTTATTGGGCTATTTTGAAGGGGTGTTGGGCTGAAACTTAAAAGAGGCCTTTGCGAGAGTCGTTAACCGTTGGAGTACCAAAGCGAGCTCAAATGACCGAAACTTGACAGTGGTCTACCGGTGGTGTACCAAGGCCACTTGACAAACCTCGGTCCATTCTGAGAAAGTTTTAGTACCGCTCACGGAAAAAGCGTAAAAGGGGCGCCGGGGACATAGGAGTGCGGATTGCAAAAGCGGACAACGGGAAAATGCTCGGAATCATGAGACGAACACGTATGCGAATGCGATGCACATGATGACATGATATGAAATGCATGACATGGACAAAATGCAAAAATGAAGAAAAACCCAACCACGGAGGGAATATCATATCACAATACCGGAAATGGCAAGAGTTGGAGTTACAAATATGGAAAGTTACATCCGGGGTGTTACAGGCTCCTCGGCGGCGGCCTCGAAAATATTGCCGAGGGCAGCGTTAGCCCGTTCCCTGAGCGTCCGAAGCATGGGGGCGTGCTCGTGCTCTAGAACCTGCCACCGACGAATCTCGTCCTCGTTCTGCCGTGCAGTGGCCTCGGCGCCATCAATCCTCTGCCGGAGAAGAAGCAGCTCGGCGCAGGAGGAGGTCAGCTCCGCCTGCACTGCGCAAAGGGCGGCTGCGGAGGAGTCCGCACCCCGCATCACTTTGTCTAGTTTGGCCTTGAGGGCCTGGGTCCTGCCCTCAGCTTCGGCCCTGACCAGCTCCAACCTCAACTCATACTGGCGCTCGAGACCTGAGCGAGCTTCCGCTACGCGGCGGTCGATCTCTTCTTGGGCTCGGGCTTCGCGCGTGATACGTCTCCGTCGTATCTATAATTTTTGATTGATCCATGCCAATATTATTCACTTTCATATACTTTTGGCAACTTTTATATTATTTTGGGACTAACATATTGATCCGATTACCAGTGCAGTTCTGTTTGTTACATGTTTTATGTTTAGCAGAATATCCATATCAAGCGAAGTCCAAGCGGGATAAAAGCAGACGGAGCTTATTTTTGGAAAATATGGAAAATTTGGAAGAAAAATCCACGAGAGCGGTGCAGAGGTGGTCACGAGGTAGGGGCGCCCCTACCTCGTGAGCCCACCGTAAGCGATTGATGCTCTTCTTTTCTGCAAAAAGCTAATATTCGGAAAAAAATCACGGCGAAGGTTTTAGGCCAATCAGATTCACGGATCTCCATATATCTGTGCCAAACGGTGAAGCAGGCTAGAGCGAGCGCAGAAGCAGAGATATATCCAATCTTGGAGGGCTCTCGCCCTCCCAAGCCATGGGAGCCAAGGACCGGAGGAAACCCTTCTCCCATCTAGGGAGGAGGTCAAGGAAGAAGAAGAAGAAGAAGAAGGGGGCCTCTCTCCCCCTTGCTTCCGGTGGCCGGAGCGCTGTCGGGGGCCATCATCATCACCACGATCTTCACCAACACCACCGTCATCTTCACCAACATCTCCATCACCTTCCCCCCTCTATCTACAGCGGTCCACTTTCCCGCAACCCGCTGTACCCTCTACTTGAACATGGTGCTCTATGCTTCATATTATTTTTTGATGATGTGTTGCCATCCTATGATGTCTGAGTAGATTTTCGTTGTCCTATTGGTGATTGATGAATTGCTATGATTGGTTTGAATTGCATATTTTATTATTGGTGCTGTCCAATTGTGCCCTCCGTGTCGCGCAAGCGTGAGGGATTCCCGCTGTAGGGTTTGCAATATGCTTATGATTTGCTTATGGTGGGTGGCGTGAGTGACAGAAGCATAGACCCGAGTAAGTAGGTTGTTTGCGTATGGGATAAAGGGGACTTCATACTTTAATGCTATGGTTGGGTTTTCCCTTAATGAATCTTTAGTAGTTGCGGATGCTTGCTAGAGTTCCAATCATAAGTGCATATGATCCAAGTAGAGAAAGTATGTTAGCTTATGCCTCTCCCTCAAATAGAATTGCAATAGTGATTACCGGTCTAGTAATGTAGTCAGTTGCCTAGGGACAATTCCACAACTCCTACCACCACTTTTCCACACTTGCCATATTTACTTTAGTTGTGTTTTTATCTAAGCAGCCCCTAGCCTTTATTTACGTGCTCTTTAGTTTCTTGCAAACCTATCCTATCACGCCTACAAAGTACTTCTAGTTTCATACTTGTTTCCGGTAAAGCGAACGTCAAGCGTGCGTAGAGTTGTATCGGTGGTCGATAGAACTTTAGGGAATATTTGTTCTACCTTTAGATCCTCGTTGGGTTCGACACTCTTACTTATCGAACTGTTGCGATCCCCTGTACTTGTGGGTTATCAAGACCTTTTTCTGGCGCCGTTGCCGGAGACCAATAGCGTGGGGTGAATATTCTCGTGTGTGCTTGTTTGCTTCATCACTAAGTAACTTTTATTTGTTGTTCTTAGTTGTTCTCTATCTTTAGTTATGGATATGGAACACGAAATACCAAAAGAATTAGGTGTACTTGCTGCTCATGGAGATGGGGAACCTCCTAAAACCCTCGATGCTGGTTATGTGAAAGATATTATGTACTACTTTAATAATCCTGAGAAAACCCCATTCAATTATGTAATGGGAGTAACGTTGGATCAACGTGAATACTTTAGGGATTATCGCTTGACACAAAAAGGAAACTATTATGGTGTCGGTGTACTAGAGTAGGGGTACCCTAGTATCCCGAACTCGTGCACGGGCCGTTGTAGCACCCCGCGGCGAGGCTTGCCTAGTGACCGCCAAGATCCTCCGTGGTTCCTTTGGAGCCATTCAAGAACAAAGTATTTAACCAAGAAGACAAGGCCCCGGCAAGAGGAGCTTGCCGGGAAGGCCACTCAAGGCACGCAGAAGACAAGACCCCGACAAGAGGAGCTTGCCGGGAAGGCTCGGAGAGCGACAAGCTTCCGGGCGCGACAAGGATTTAGCCGCGGCAAGGCGCTTACCGCGGCAGGCAACCTCTCTTCATCTCCGCTCCAACTCATCCACCAACGTGTCGCCATGGGACCATTCCATACGCGCGTGTCAAGAGGCTGTGCAGCCAGCGGGGAGCAGCGATAAGCGGCGCTGACAAGCTTGCCATCGTGGCGAACGGTGGCTCACCTGACGGTCCCTGTTGCACTGTTTAGGCGACAGGGACATGCATTTAATGCTTTTGTCCCTTGCCGTCAGGGTTAGGTAGAGTACACTGTACAAGTAGGTGTACCAACTACTGTTTTCCCGATTTTGCCCTCGTCTACGTTGCCACATGTTGGTGACCCCTTGCGCATATAAAAGGAGGCCCATGCGCAATGTAGAGGGGGTTCGGTTCGTTCGACTCATTCGAGACCAAAGACACTCACGCTAGGTTTTGTAGCTCTTTGCGCTCCCTAGCAAGAACACAATACAATCAGACAAGCAGCAGTAGGAGAATTATCTCTCCGGAGAGCTCTGAAGCTGGGTAAACTGCTCGTGTGCTTCGCCTCGATCTGCTCTTCGTGCAATCTCCGCCCCCCACCGAACCGAAAGGGACTCGGTCCGCCGGTCCCATAGGTGTTCGTGGGTTACGATCAGCTTCCCCGACATCTTTGGCGCACCAGGTAGGGGGCGTCGAGGCTGTGTGAACCTGATCCGGCGTTCACACGAGCAACATCTTCATCATCTTCAACATCTTCATCAACATGCCACCGAAGAAGAAAGCTTCGGCGGCAGCGGAGCCGTCCGCGTCGAACCCACCATCACCGGAGCAAACGGGCGGTGGGGTAGATGCCGGCGGAAGAACGGGCGCCGGCGAAGGAGTTCGTGACGCTGCCAAGTCCAAGGACAAGGCCGCGCAAACTTCGGCGTCCGTGCATACCCCGCGCCCATCTCAAGAGCCGCGGGGCCAACAGCGTCATGGTATTCACAATACCATACGCTCGTTGGATCAAGGCCAAGCTGGAGGATCTCGAGGCCCTCAAGACCAGCGTGCACGCCAACATGCTGGCACGAGTGAGGTACGGTCGCCTGGACGGGATGCTGCTCCTTCTAACATAGTTAGAAGTCCGAGCATATCCCGCTCCTCGCACCGTTCACCATTGCCACCCACCACTCCAGCGGAAGCCTTGGCGAGCTCAAGCGCTCTCGACTGCCCTCCAACGATCGACAAGGTTGGCGAATGGAGGCCACCATCCGAGTCTCGCCGGCTTTGCCAACGGCGGCGCTTCATGGCAACCAACTACATCATCGCGCGGCAAGGCGGCAAGGCACGAGCAGGTGGCGGCGAGACCTGTGGAGGTGCAACCACCATGCACTCTCCACCCGAAGGCAAGATCGCCGACTCGCGGATCACCTCGGCAGCGACTCCACCGCATCGCCGGATCCACGAGCTCGCGCGATCAGCGCCAAGTTCTTCATGAGCGGCAACAAGAAGACGCTCGAACTTCGCGCCGAGCGCCCGAAGAGAAGCGGCGTCGGTCGGACCAGCGCGCTGGGCCCTCTGTCGATATGCATGCGCCGAGAGAACGAGCGACTTGCCGTCTGCGATAGGTTGCCCTGCGTTCACTCGTGAGCTGCGGCAAGTCCGGTGGCCCAAGAAGAAGAATTTCAAGCGAGCGTGCGAAAAAATACGATGGCGGGGCGCACCCGTCGGAGTTCCTCAGCATCTACACCATCGCGGTGCAAGCTGCAGGGGGACGAGACGACAAAATCCTCGCCAACTACTTCCCTCTGGTACTCAAGTCCAATGTAAGATCTTGGCTCATGCACTTGCCGGACAGCTCCATATCCTCTTGGGCAGATCTATGCCATCAGTTTGTTGGCGCCTTCATAGGCGGCCACAAGCCTCATGGCCAAGAAAGTGACCTTCATCTGCTCGCCCAGAAGGAAGGAGAGTCCCTACGCAAGTTCATTCAGAGATTCAGCCGTGTGCACTACAACATCGGATGTCCACCACGCCATGGTGATCGGTCGTTCCATCGAGCGTGCGGAACCGCTGAATGAGGGAGGAGATGGCGATGTGCAAAGTCAAGGACGTCAGTGAGCTGTATGCATTGGCCGACAAGTGTGCACGGGCTGAGGAAGGGAGGAGACTCCCAGGAGAGAATACAGAAGCAGGATCTGACAGTGAGGAGACCGCTCCGGCAAAGAAAAACCGGCGGCGGAACAACAGAAGGAAGAAGGGTAAGGATGTGCTAGTTGTCGAGCAGTCCGGCAACGGGGGTGGCGCCAACAAGGCTAAGGTTGGTGGCTCCGGCAAGGAGGTTGCCGCTGGCACTGACTGCCAGCCCGTGGCGTCCGCCGACAAGCAGGACAACTCCAACAAGCAGTACTGCAAGATCCACCGCACCAAGGGCCATGACCTCCAGAGCTGCAAGAAGGTCGAGCAGCTTGTTGAACAGCAGAAAGCTGAGTACGAGCGGCGCGACAAGGAGAAGGCCCAGGAAGGTCTTTGGAGGAGTTAGCAAGCGACCCAGCCGGGGGACGCCGCGGCAAGGCCAAACAGCGGCAAGGAGACAGACCTCCCCGTGGCCGCGACAAGGATGAAGACGACGATGACAATGAAGATATGGAGGATGACGAAACTGATGAGCAGGAGTTTCAGAAAGCTACAGAGGTCCTCTGCGTTGACGGCGGTGCTTCTCTGCATACCTCACACCGCCAACTCAAGCAATGGATGCGGGAGGTTAATGCAGCAGAACCATCCGTAGAGTCACGCAAGCCTCTGAAGTGGTCCAGCACGCCTATCATCTTTGATATTGAGGACCACCCTGATCGCATAACTGCGGTCGGGTGCTTGCCGATGTTGGTCTCACCAACTATCCGCAACCTCAAGGTCACCAAGATGCTAGTTGACAGCGGGGCCGGCTTAAACCTGATCTCCTCCGCAGTACTCCAGAAGCTTCAAATCCCTGACAGCGAGCTCGAAGAGACTGGCACGTTCCAAGGAATCAATCCAGGAAGGAGCAAGCCGAAGGGGAAGATCACATTGCCGGTAACATTTGGCAGTGAGCTCAACTTCAGGACTGAGAGGGTCACATTCGACGTCGCTGATTTCCCATTGCCCTACAATGGGATACTTGGCCGTCCGGCACTTGCCAAGTTCATGGCGGCCTCTCATTATGCATACAACTTGCTCAAGATGCCAGGCCCGATAAGCGTCATCTCTATCCATGGCGACAAGAAGGATGCTCTTATCTGTGCCGACAAGATCTACCGGGAGGCAGCAGCTGCAACAGAAAGCAAGTCACTTGCCGCTGAAGCTCCCGGGGGGAAGAAGAAGACCAAGTCCGGCAAGTGCTCTGATGCCCACTCCGGCAAGCGCACCTCCTTGGAGTGCTGCGCTACCGTCGAGGACGCACCATCGAGCTCCACCGGCAAGTGCAAGAAGACAATGGCAGCTCCGCCAAAGACCAAGAAGGTGCCCGCCAAGGAGGACGGCACTGGTGGTACCTTCACCATCAGTGCCACTCTCGACCCTAAATAGGAAGGCGCGCTCGTTGCTTTCCTGCGGGCGAACGTCGACGTGTTTGCATGGCAACCGTCTGACATCCCCGGTGTTCCCAGGAAAGTAATTGAGCATCGCCTAGCTGTCTGTCCTCACGCGCGGCTCGTCAAGCAGAAAATCAGGAAGCAGGCAGTGGAGCACCAAGAATTCATTGCAGAAGAGATCAAGAAATTGGAAGCAGCAGGCCTTGTCAGAGGAGTGCTCCATCCTACGTGGTTGGCCAATCCTGTAGTTGTGCGCAAAGCAAATGGGAAATGGAGACTTTGTATTGACTTCACGGATGTTAATAAAGCTTGTCCCAAACACCCGTTTCCCTTGCCGCGCATCGACCAGATTGTTGACTCCACGGCTGGATGTGATTTGCTTTCATTTCTTGATGCATATTCAGGATATCATCAGATCTTCATGGCAGAAGAAGATGAGGAGAAAACCGCGTTCATTACTCCATGTGGCACATACTGTTTCATACGGATGCCTTTCGGTTTGAAGAATGCTGGTTCAACGTTTGCAAGAGTAGGTCATGACGCTTTTGAGCCGCAAATGCACAGAAATGTAGAAGCCTACATGGATGACATAGTGGTCAAGAGCAAAGATAGAGCTACTCTAGTTCAAGATTTAGATGAGACCTTTGCAAATCTGCGCAAGATCAACCTCAAGCTCAACCCCGAGAAGTGCGTGTTTGGAGTCCCTTCCGGCAAGCTTCTCGGGTTCTTTGTGTCTCAGCGGGGAATTGAAGCCAATCCCGACAAGATCAAGGCCATTGAGCAGATTGAAGCACCAAAGCGCGTCAAGGATGTACGAAGGCTTGCCGGTTGCGTGGCTGCTCTCAGCATGTTTATCTCTAGGTCTGCTGAGCAGCCTGCCATTTTCAAGATTTTGAAAAAGGCAGGTCAATGAAATGGACTCGAAGCGGAGGCTGCGCTGCAGACTTAAAGAGGTACCTGTCCTCCACTCCAATACTTGTCGCACCTAGGCCACAAGAGAAGTTGCTGCTATATATAGCGGCAACCAATCAAGTGGTTAGTGCTGCGTTAGTAGCGGAAAGGGAAGCGGACAATGAGCCGGCAACCATGGCGAGATGCATCCAGCGACAAGCAAGGGGCTTCACCGACAAGCTCTGGTCCGCGAGGACGGATCTGCTGCGTGCGAAGATGCAAAAAGGATGGTGCAGCGCCCAGTTTAGTTTGTCGGTTCCCTCTGCGGGGGCTAGATCAAGGTACTACGGTGTGCGAAATTGCTTTCGGCCTCCTCATGGCCTCGAAAGCTGCGCCATTACTTCCAAGCACATGAGATAACAGTTGTCACTCGCTTTCCGCTGAAGAGGATAATGCAAAATCTAGAGGCAACAGGCAGGATTGTCGAGTGGGCACTGGAACTGTCAAGCTTTGGCCTCAAGTTTGAAAGCACTTCAACTATCCAAAGCAGGGCATTGGCAGAGTTCATAGTAGAATGGACACCAACGCAAGATGAAGAAGCTCGAGCGAGCATCCCGTCAAGGAAGCAAGCAAAGAATGGCTGATGTACTTTGATGGTGCCTTCTCGCTGCAAGGCGCCCGGTGCTTGGCGTCTTGCTTATCGCACCCACCGGAGAGCACCTCAAGTACATAGTCCAGATGCACTTTCCCAAGGAGCAAGCAACAAACAATACGACAGAGTATGAAGGTTTTCTTGCCGGTCTCAGAATTGCCGTAGACCTTGGGATAAAGAAGCTCATTGTCAGGGGTGACTTGCAGCTTGTCGTTCGCCAAGTGAACAAAGATTATCAGAGTCCGTTGATGGAAGCCTACGTTGATGAAGTGAGAAAGCTAGAAGAGCACTTTGACGGCCTACAAATGGAACATGTTCCAAGAGCCCAGAATGATATTGCTGATGGCCTGTCAAAGTGCGCCGCACTCAAGTTACCTGTGGAACCAGGGATTTTTGTGCTCAAGCTAACTCAACCAACCGTAACACCATCAAATGAACAGAACAAGAAGAGGAAGTTGATTTCTGGTGACTATTTTCCGCGAGCTACCCGGCCGTCGCCAAGAAGGTCCCGGGATCAACACCAAGAATCTTGAGGCGATCTGCTCCGACAAGCCCAAGGGTTTGTTTCGTTGAAGCAAGCGCCCCGACAAGTTTTGCTCCGGCAAGCTTGCCGGGAACATCAAGCTCGGTGAGCCGCGGTTCTTGCCGTCGGCGAATGTTCCCGCGGCAGCATATGTGCCTTTAGTCCTTGTTGTCGAGCCACAAGCTCCAAATGGGCACAACCGATTGTCCACTTCCTTGAGACGGAGAACTTCCGAAGAGCAAGAAGAAGCGGAAAGAGTAGCCCGGCAGTCAAGTATGTACCAGTTTGTCGACAAAGCACCTATGCGAAGAAGACTCAATGGTGTGAAATTGAAGTGTATTCACGGGAAGATGGACGAAGCTGTTGGCGAGATACACGGAGGCATATGTGGTCACCACATTGGCGCCAAAACACTTGCCGCAAAGCTTTCCGGCAAGGTTTCTTCGGCCGACAGCCCTCGGGATGCAACTGCACAAGTAACTAAGTGTGAAGCGTGCGGTTACATTCCAGCAGATACACCAGCCAGCTCAAGCTCTCGAGACGATCCCTTTATCTGACCGTTTTGATGCAGGGCTCGACATCCTCGGCCCCTTCCCGAGCTGTCGGGGCTTTGAGTACTTATGCGTCGCAATCGACAAGTTCACAAAGTGGCGGAAGTGGAAGCGATGAGGAAGGTGACAGCCGATCGGCGATCAAGTTCTTGGTCGATTGTTTGCCGTTTGGGATTCCTAACAGGATCATCTCCGACAACGGCACACAATTCTGATCGCACCTTCATGCGAGTACATCCAAGATCTTGGCGCCAAGGTCTGCTTTATACATTGCTCATCCGAGAAGCAGCGGTCAGCGAGAGGGCAAATCTTTGAAGTGCTCTTGCGGGCTCAAGACCAGAACTTTCGACGGGCTGCACAAGTGCGGAAGAAACTGGATTGAGGAGCTGCGGTGGTTCTTTGGTCGATCGGGGCGACGCCAAATCGAGCCAGCGGCGGACACCTTTTGCTCTAGTCTATGGGCGAGGCAGTTCTCCCCACGGAACTTCGTATCTGGGTCACCTCGAGTGCTCGCTTATGATGAGCTCGAGCAAGAGCAGCTGCGACAAGATGGCGCTGCTCCTTGAGGAGGATCATCTTGAGCTCTTTGTGTCTGAGCTGCTCGATATCAGCAAGCTTTGCGCCGCTACCATAGCCGCAAAGTTAATGCCGAAGTCTCAAGGAAGGCGACCTTGTTCTTGGTAGCGTTCAATCCGCCAAGAATTCCAACAAGTTGGCCTTGAAGTGGGAAGGCCCTTACCGGGTGAAAGCGAGTCACTAGGCCTGGTGCTGTCCGCCTTGAGACCGAAGATGGCGTTCGGTGAGCAACTCTGGAACATAGAGCACCTTCGTAAGTTTTACCCGTAAAGCGCGGTTGCGGAACCTGTTCAAGCAACCACCTTTAACCTACAAGTCTTGCCGATGTTGCATGTAATCCTTTGTACAAAGCGGTATGCAGACCCGTGCATAAGTAAAGCTCATGTGTTCCGCACAACTTGTTAATTTCATGCTTTCATAATTTTATTGCATGTTTTGGCTAACACTTTGTGCAGCACCCACACCGTAAGCAATAACGAGCCTCTGGGCTCCATAACTTTATTTTCTCTTCTTTCTCTTTTCTCAAAGAAAGGAAGGTTCCCTCGCGCACAAGTTAACCAGGGAGGAAGGAGAAGATAATACTATGGACCAAGCGTTGCTCGAGAAGTTTAAGTTTCACCTTATCGGGAAGCAAGCAGCGGAAAAGCTAAGTTGCCAAAGTTTGAGCAATCAGTTTTAAAATTTTAAGTTATCTTCCTCGAGCGATAGTACTTTGTACGGAAAACCTGTCTTGCGGAGGAACCAACTCATAGCTAGCAGCGCCCTTACTTTGTTTGAGTCCGCTCAACAAACTTAAGTGATCTGCAACTAGTTGCGACAAGGTTGCTTGTCGGGCGGCACCGCCACCAGCTGCTGACGTTCGCTTTCGGCGCTCATGACAAGGGTGCCAGCCCACAAGTTCCCTAAGCGTGGGGTACAAACATACAAATGAAGGAATCAAGTAAAGGAAATAACATTGCATTCATTGCCTAAGATAGAGTTATATTACAAAATAACTTGTCGCAGATCTAATAAATTGTTCTCCTGAACATGATCAGCAGCGGCAAGGGAAAGATAAAATGGACGGCCTAGTCTACGCGGTCGCCATCAACCCTCTTGATCTTGCCCACCTTGTCCACAATGGGTGCGACAAGGGCCTTGAGTGCCTCCACATCGGCATCCGGCGACAAGGACTTGAGGACTCCGGCGAGGTTGAGGCCCGGATTGTGGAAGGCCACCTTCATCAACACCTTCTGGAGGGCTCCCGCGCAGATCTGGCATGATTCCTCGGCCAGCTGCTTTGGGATCTCTTCTCGGAGCCGCTGGAGTGCCGTCACCACGCCCTTGAGGAACAGGCTGAGCTTGGCGCTGGGTTGGGCGCTTCGTCGGAAGAGTACCAAGGTCCACCATCCCCATCTCCATCAGCTCCTTGTCGATGGCGGCGGCGGTATCCACAAGACCCTCCGTCCGATGCATCACGTTCTCTCTGAAGGTGTTACGGCGGTCGTGGCACTCGTCGGCAGTTCCTCGTTGGTCTTGATCGTCTCCAACAGGCCACCTCCGCTCCTTGGCGCCATCCGGCGTCTCCATCGGGGTGGTCAACTTGACTCAAGATCTGCCTTGGAGTCCTTGGCGGCATCGAGCTCTTTATCCTCTCGGCGAGCGGCCACGCAACTTCGCCAAGAGTGTAGGCGTCCTTCTCGCGCTTCGTGCTTCAGCGGCGGCGAGCTCTTCGCCGCTCTTCTTATAACGCCCGGACACACCGCCGGTGGTCGTTACTCTGGCGAGATCTAGGCGGCCTCACAGATCAATACTAGTCTTTTCTGCGCACTTTGTCCTCACTCGTGCGCACCGGGAGCAACTTCGGTCGGTCACCCATCCTGAAACTACTCCAAGCTGAGCACGCTTAACTTTGGAGTTACGTCCGAATGGGCTCCCGGAAAGAAGAATTCCTTATTGATATGAGTAGTCTATCATCCCTAATAAGCCGAACTATTACATACACCCCCTCGGAGGAACCGATGTCCTCATCGGGCCCCGAGAACGTTCCCTCTTGGCACAACCGTCATGCATCGGTCCGATACATGTGCCATGCCGTGTGCCACGACGGGTCTAAGCGTCATGAACAACATGACCACACCTGTCCGCAACCATCCGTGTAACGCGGTCGGCTCGATACCAACTTATAACGCCCGGACACACCGCGGTGGTCGTTACTCTGGCGAGATCTAGGCTGGCCTCACAGATCAATACTAGTCTTTTCTGCGCACTTTGTCCTCACTCGTGCGCACGGGAACAAACTTCGGTCGGTCACCCATCCTGAAACTACTCCAAGCTGAGCACGCTTAACTTTGGAGTTACTGTCCGAATGGGCTCCCGGAAAAGAAGGAATTCCTTATTGATATGAGTAGTCTATCATCCCTAATAAGCCAGGCTATTACACTTCTGCAGACTGGCCTCCAGCTGCGTCAATTTTGTCTCCAACTCCTTCTTGGCGGCCTCGGCAGCTGCGGCAGCGTCCTTTGCTTCCTTGAGAGCTCCGCCAAGTGATTGCTTCATGCGCGTAAACTCTTCCTCATAGCTGTCAAGGTTGATCTTCCGCTCGCCATTTCGCCTTCTTCTTGCGAATAGCTTCTCGCCGGCAAGCCGTTGCTGCTCCTCGACCTCAGCCTTCTCAAGGATGAAGGCTGTGCGCTCTTCAGCGAGTAGCTCCCGCTCTTCTGCTACGTTCCGGAGAGCTTCTTGATTGGCGCCCCGGAGCTCTTCTGCGCGCTTCTCCATGTCTGCTCCCGCCCTCGCGACAAGTGCTTTCCGGGACTCCAACTTGGCTTGTCGGGCGCGGTAGAGCGACAGCAGCTTCTTCAGCAGCTGCTCCTCCTCAAACTCGCCGCCGCTGCTGCTGCTTGGCGCGTCAACCAGCATCAACCCAGCGGAGGCGAGCAGCTCTCCGTCGAAGGTCTCTCCTTCGACCAGCGCCCTGGGCTCGGCGCCCGGGGAGCTTGATGAAGATACCATCGCCGCCTTGAGATAGGTGCAGGCCAGGGCTCTTGAACTGATGCTGCCAGTAGCGGAGGGATCGGCGGTCGGCGTAGCGCTGGCGCTCCTGCGGCCTCGGGGTCGTCGGTCGATCGCCCGACCCCTCGCCCGCCTTCGGCGGCAGCCTAGCGGCCTCCTCGCCCGGCAGATCCATCGGCGCCACCTCTTCCTCCATGGTGGCGGCGTCGTCGGTGTTGCATGGCGTCTTCCTCGCCGGCGACCTCGGTCTCCATCGGCTCTCGGCGAGATGGATCGGCGATCGGACAAAGAAAAACGATCAAGCAAATGTTGAAAAAGAGAAGAAAGAAGAAAGAACCCAAGGGAAATTTTCACGCAAAAGGATTACTGCGATGGGATCTGTAGCCATGGTCTCGACCCTTTGGAGGATCCTTGGTGCTGTCCCTTGCGGAGTAGTCTCCTTGCGGAGAACACTCCTTGCCGGAGAATCCTCCTTGGCGGCGTAATCGGCAGATTGAATTTCGAGGCGGCTTAGGGCCCTCCGATGAGCTGCTCTACTCCTACACAAACCAACAAGTCGAGATATCAGCAAGAAGAAGCACTCATGCATGTGAGAAAGAAATAAACTGTATACTTACGTTTGGGGGCTGTCTTTGGGGCTGCTTGAGAAGGGTTGCGGGTCCGGCAAGGGAGTCTCGAACGCGCCTCCACAGCCCCGCAGAGATCGTCTTGATGAAAACCACCGGCGTCTTGGCTCTCTTGGCGCCCTCGAGCAGCGTCTGAAAAAGGAAAGAGTTCAGAAGGAAGCAAATCAGATACAAGGCGAAGCAACAAAATTGAAGAAATACAAGCACAACATAGAAACTTACTCTTCTTCTTCTTCCTCGTCGGAGCTGGCGCGAGAGATCAAATTCGGCTCGCCTCCGGTGCGAAGAGCGGAGGGTAGGTTCTCTTGACCGCTTGGCGGGGTGGCAGCGGTGGCTGAGAAGATCCGCCTCGGTTATTTGCAGCGGTGTGGGGTGCTCCAGCGGCTTGATGCTTGCCCATGATGGAAGCGCGTCGCCTGGCTGCGGCTGTTAGCCCGTTGCCGCCCGTCACTTCCCGGCCTTGCGGAGCGCCTTCTTGGTGGAGCTGCGGGCTCCGCTTCATGACAAGCTACTCGAAGGTGTGGAGGCGCCCTCGGCAGACTCGCTCGGCTCAACTTCGGGCTCGGCCTGCTCCTCTTCGACGACAAGATCCTCTCGATCGGCAAGGCTTGCCACCTCTGCCGCCTCTGCCTCCTCCATGGTGAACCCGAACACGCCAGCAGCAGCAGCTGCTGCCGCCTCCTCCAACCTGGTGGCAATGCGCACCATCTCCTCGTCGGTGGTGTCGCGGGTGAGCCTCTTCTGCTCGTCGGGGCGGATCGACACTTCTTCCAAGCTGTCGAAGAACTGCCGCACGATGTCGTTGAAAGGCTCTTGCCAGGTTGGAACGATCCCATGCGAATCGCACAAGGGCATCATGGCACGAATGCGGTCGAGCGAAGAGTTGTTGCACAATGGGACGACCCCCCTCGGCAACATAAACCACTCGGGGTGATCGGGGTCGTGCTTGAACAGCTCTAGCAGCATTGCGTCCAACTCCAAGACGGTGAAATTCCAGTTGAGGCCCGGGCACAACCTCATGATATCCGCCGGGTTTTGGAACTCCCAAGCAGGTCTCCTCCTCTCCTACAAGGGAGCGATGCGGTGGCGAAGGAAATCTGCGCCAACTGCGCCTACAGTGAGTCCGGCAAGCCTGAGGCGTAGGATCCAAGTCACAGCAATCTTCAACCTAGCATCCTCCGGCGCCAAGTTGCTCCAATCATTGCCGCGCACTATGGGAGTTTGGCGCTGGGCAGTGAAGGGCTGCGGGTTCTCCTCAACGATCCAACACCAATCGGCTCTCCACTCCTCCCACTTGCTGCGGAGCTCTCCTTCCAGATAGGATTCTTTCTTGCCGATCCTGGAGATCCAAGCAATCCCTCCGGCAAGTGGCTCTCTCTCTCGGCAGGGCATGAAGAAGTGGCGGAAAAGGGCTACGTTTGGGTGGACTCCGACAAAGTTTTCGCAGAGGTGTGCAAAAACCGCCATGGTCGGGACAGCGTTGGGGTGAAATCAAGGCGAAACCCGTAGGTGTTCATGATATCGCAGAAGAACTTCGAGAAGGCGGGCAGAGCCCGCATAGAAAAAGAGCGAAGAAGGGTACCCGCTCGAAGCTGACTTCTGATCTTGGCGGCGGAGAAATACCTTCGTGCGGGATCGCCAGCGTCTCCGTCGACCAGAAGAGGTAGTAGCCCTCCCTCGGCTCCTTTGCATCGGTGGGGAGGAAGAGAACCAGCTCCTTCGCGATCTGCGAGCCGCTGTGCCTCGGTCGACTTCACGCCCTTCCCTTGTCGGCTTTGAACCATGGCGGAGGTGGTGGCGGAGACCGGCGGCGTTGATGGCGTTGGTGGCGATGAAGCAGAGCGTCGCTCTCTTGAGCTAGAGAAGAAGGGGAGCGGCGGTGGTTTTCAAGATGGGACAGCAAATGGCGAGGTGGGCGACCTGCCCCTGATTCCCCTGTTTATAAGGAGGGAGAGGCGGGCGTTCCGCTTTCAATTAAAAGCCCCACGATCTCTCCCACGGCGCCACGTTAACGCGTCTTTGTTAAGTGGGGGCGTGGTGGGTCCGGGCGAGTTATGGCGTGATCTGGGCGCGTGCCCGTGCATTGTTTTGGGCCTGGCCCAACAGCGCTCGGCACCGTGTGTGGCCCAGCGAGGGGCTCTGTCCGGTGTACTAGAGTAGGGTACCCTAGTATCCCGAACTTGTGCCGGGCAGTTGCAACACCAGCAGCAAAGGCTTGCCTAGTGACCGCCAAGATCCTCCATGGTTCCTTTTGGAGCTATTCAAGAACAAAGTATTTAACCAAGAAGACAAGGCCCGGCAAGAGGAGCTTGCGGAAGGCCACTCAAGGCACGCAGAAGACAAGACCCGGCAAGAGGAGCTTGCCGAGAAGGCTCGGAGGCGACAAGCTTCGAGCGCGACAAGGATTTAGCCGCGGCAAGGCGCTTGCCGCGGCAGGCAACCTCTCTTCATCTCCGCTCCAGCTCATCCACCAACGTGTCGCCATGAGACCATTCCATTGCGCGTGTCAAGAGGCTGTGCAGCCAGCGGGGAGCAGCGATAAGCGGCGCTGACAAGCTTGCCATCGTGGCGAACGGTGGCTCACCTAACGGTCCCTGTTGCATTGTTTAGGCGACAGGGACGGGCATTTAATGCTTTTGTCCCTTGCCGTCAGGGTTAGGTAGAGTACACTGTACAAGTAGGTGTACCAACTACTGTTTTCCCGATTTTGCCCTCGTCTACGTTGCCACATTTGGTGACCCCTTGCGCGTATAAAAGGAGGCCCATGCGCAACGTAGAGGGGGTTCGGTTTGTTCGACTCATTCGAGACCAGAGACACTCACGCTAGGTTTTGTAGCTCTTTGCGCTCCCTAGCAAGAACACAATACAATCAGACAAGCAGCAGTAGGAGTATTATCTCTCCGGAGAGCTCCGAAGCTGGGTAAACTGCTCGTGTGCTTCGCCTCGATCTGCTCTTCGTGCAATCTCCGCCCCCCACCGAACCGAAAGGGACTCGGTCCGCCGGTCCCATAGGTGTTCGTGGGTTACGATCAGCTTCCCCGACATATGGGATCAAATTCATATATTGAAGTGGTATGCTTGGCAACTATGCGTGAGTTATGATTATACTTGTTGCTCTAGGATGAATGCTCCACACCTTCCCTTTTCATGCAAATTTAATGATAATAAAACCTTAGCTTCTTATGCTAATGGTATATATGATTACTATGATGTGGAACAAATAGAAGAATTTGTTGCTTTTATGGGTGCTTATGAAATTGAATCTATGTGTAAAGAGTTTGAAGATTTTGATGATGCTGTTTATAGATCTGAAAATTTAGCTATCCTCAAATATTGCTATGAGAATTATGAATACAATTACAAAATTAATGCACTTATTGATAAAGTCTCCGCTGTCCAAGAAGAGACTAATGTTTTGCAGGAATCTATGGAAGAAGAAGTTGATGAAAATGTGAGCTCATTGGATGAAAAAGATAAGGAGCAGAGCGAAGAACCAAAGGAGGAAGAGCGGATTGATCACCCGTGCCCACCTTCTAATGAGAGTAACTCTTCAACTCATACATTGTTTAATTCCCATTCATGCTTACCGAAGGATGATTGCTATGATCCCGTTGATTCTTTTGAAGTATCCCTTTTTGATGATGCTTGCTATGCTTGTGGCCAAGATGCCAATATTATTTATGCTTATAGAGATGAACTTGCTATAGTTCCTTATGTTAAACATGAAATTGTTGCTATTGCACCCATGCATGATAGTCCTATTATCTTTTTGAATTCTCCCGATTACACTATATCGGAGAAGTTTGCACTTATTAAGGATTATATTGATGGGTTGCCTTTTACCATTGCACATGATGATTTTGATGAATATAATATGCATGTGCTTGCTGCTCCTACTTGCAATTATTATGAGAGAGGAACTATATCTCCACCTCTCTATGTTTCCAACACGATAAAATTGCAAGAAACTGTTTACACTATGCATTGGCCTTTACTTTGTGTGCATGAATTGTTCTTTTATGACATGGCAATGCATAGGAAGAGAGTTAGACTTCGTTGTTGCATGATATATGTTACTTTGTGCTCATTACTAAATTACAAATCATTGCTAATTAAAATTGGCTTTGATATACCTTGGGATCCGGGTGGATTCACTACTTGAGCACTATATGTCTAGCTTAATGGCTTTAAAGAAAGCTCTGCCAGGGAGACAACCCGGAAGTTTTAGAGATTCATTTATTTCTGTTGAGTGCTTTCATATAGTTTAAAAACAACAAAAATAAAGAGGGGAACCCAAAACTTTTCCAAAAAGGAAAGTGAAAGTGAGAAAGACAAGCATTGTTGAAGTGGGAGAGCTCCTTGAACTTTGTTCATGCTCACGGCAACTTTGTGAATCTTGATTACAGAAACTTTTCAACAAAAATAATTATCCCCTTGTACAATTCCATTGTATTATAAAAATAATGTGCCAAGGTTTGCCTTTAGGATGTTCACAATGCTTGTTGGTTTGTGCGGTGCAGGACAGAAACTTTGGCTGAAGTGCACGAATTTTAATTTTTTACTGGAACGTCAAATGGTTCTGATTATTTTTGCACTGTCTTTCTGTACAAATTTTTTATTTTTCCTAATTTTGGCAGAATGTTTCAAGTATCAGAAGTATGGTGAATGTTCAGATTGCTACAGACTGTTCTGTTTTAGACAGATTCTGTTTTTGATGCATAGTTTGCTTGTTTTGATGAAACTATCAATTTATATCAGTGGATTAAGCCATGAAAAAGTTATATTACAGTAGACACAATGCAAAAACAAAATATGAATTGGTTTTCAACAGTTCTTACAGTATTTATTTGCTTTATTATACTAACGGATCTTACCGAGTTTTCTGTTGAAGTTTTGTGTGGATGAAGTGTTCGATGATCGAGAAGGTCTCGATATGAGAAGAAGGAAGAGAGGCAAGAGCTCAAGCTTGGGGATGCCCGAGGCACCCCAAGTAAATATTCAAGGAGACTCAAGCGTCTAAGCTTGGGGATGCTGGGAAGGCATCCCCTCTTTCTTCCACAAATATCGATATGTTTTCGGATTTGTTTCGTTCATGCGATATGTGCAAGTCTTGGAGCGTCTTTTGCAATTAGGTTTTTATTCTTCTTTTATGCACCATGCTGGTATGAGATGGTCCTTGGTTGATTTATAGAATGCTCTATGCACTTCACTTATATCTTTTGAGCATGGCTTTATAGAATGCTTCATGTGCTTCACTTATATCATTTGAAGTTTGGATTGTGTGTTTCTCTTTACATAGACAACCGCCATTTGTAGAATGGTCTTTTGCTTCACTTATATTTGTTAGAGCTTGGGCATATCTTTTGTAGAAAGAATTAAAACTCTCTTGCTTCACTTATATCTATTTAGAGAGATGACAGGAACTGGTCATTCACATGGTTAGTCATAAAACCCTACATAAAACTTGTAGATCGCTGAATATGATTTGTTTGATTCCTTGAAATAGTTTTGCGATATAAAGGCGGTGATATTAGAGTCGTGCTAGTTGAGTAATTGTGAAATTGAGAAATACTTGTGTTGAGGTTTGCAAGTCCCGTAGCATGCACGTATGGTGAACCGTTATGTAACGAAGTCGGAGCATGAGGTGTTTATTGATTGTCTTCCTTATGAGTGGCGGTCGGGGACGAGCGATGGTCTTTTCCTACCAATCTATCCCCCTAGGAGCATGCGCGTAGTACTTTCCTTTGATGACTAATAGATTTTTGCAATAAGTATGTGAGTTCTTTATGACTAATGTTGAGTCCATGGATTATCGCACTCTCACCTTCCATCATTGCTAGCCTCTTGACACCGTGTATTTCCTTTCTCACCTCGAGAGTTGGTGCAAACTTAGCGGTGCATCCAAACCCCATGATATCGATCATACTGTCACACATAAGCCTCACTATATCTTCCTCAAAATAGCCACCATACCTACCTGTCATGGCATTTCCATAGCCATTCCGAGATATATTGCCATGCAACTTTCATCATCATCATCATATACATGACTGGAGCATTCATTGTCATATTGCTTTGCATGATCGTAAGATAGCTAGCATGATTTTTTCATGGCTTGTCCGTTTTTTGATGTCATTGCTACGCTAGATCATTGGACATCCCGGTACACCGCCGGAGGCATTCATATAGAGTCATATCTTTGTTCTAGTATCGAGTTGTAATATCGAGTTGTAAGTAAATAAAAGTGTGATGATCATCATTATTAGAGCATTGCCCCATTCAAAAAAAAAGAGGCCAAAGAAGCCTAAATAAAAAATGGGGCCAAAGAAGCCCAAAAAAAAGAAAAAGAAAAAAAAAGAAAATAAATAAAAAGGGGCAATGTTACTATCTCTTTTCCCACACTTGTGCTTCAAAGTAGCACCATGTTCTTCCTGTAGTGAGTCTCATATCTTGTGCTTCAAAGTAGCACCATGTTCTTCATATAGATTATCTCCTATGTTGTCACTTTCATATACTAGTGGGAATTTTCATTATAGAACTTGGCTTGTATATTCCAACGACGGGCTTCCTCAAATGCCCTAGGTCTTCATGAGCAAGCAAGTTGGATGCACACCCACTTAGTTTCAGTTTAAGCTTTCATACACTTATAGCTCTAGTGCATCCGTTGCATGGCAATCCCTACTCCTCACATTGATATCTATTAATGGGCATCTTCATAGCCCGTTGATACGCCTAGTTGATGTGAGACTTCCTCCTTTTTTTTTTCTTCTCCATATAACCCCCACCATCATATACTATTCCACCTATAGTGCTATGGTCCATGGCTCACGCTCATGTATTGCGTGAACGTTGAAAAGGTTTGAAAAACGTCAAAAGTATGAAACAGTTGCTTGGCTTGTCATCGGGGTTGTGCATGATGTGAATATTTTGTGTGGTGAAGATGGAGCATAGCCAGACTATATGATTTTGTAGGGATGAGCTTTCTTTGGCTATGTTATTTCAATAAGACATAATTGCTTGGTTGGTATGCTTGAAGTATTATTGTTTTTATGTCAAAGGATAGACTATTGCTTTGAATCACTCGTGTCTTAATATTCATGCCATGATTAGACATATGATCAAGATTATGCTAGGTAGCATTCCACATCAAAAATTATCTTTTATCATTTACCTACTCGAGGATGAGCAGGAATTAAGCTTGGGGATCTTGTCGTCTCGTCAGTATCTATAATTTTGATTGTTCCATGCCAATATTATTCACTTTCATATACTTTTGGCAACTTTTATATTATTTTGGGACTAACATATTGATCCGATTGCCCGATGCGGTTCACATCATTGCATGTTTTATGTTTAGTAGAATATCCATATCAAGCGGAGTCCAAAGCGGGATAAAAGCAGACGGAGCTTATTTTTGGAAAATATGGAAAATTCGGAAGAAAAATCCACGCGAGATGGTGCCTGAGGTGGTCACGAGGTAGGGGGCGCGCCTGACCCCCCTAGGCACGCCTCCTACCCTCATGGGCCCACCGTAAGGCGGTTGATGCTCTTCTTTTGCCGCAAGAAAGCTAATATTCGGAAAAAATCACGGCGAAGGTTTCAGGCCAATCGAGTTACGGATCTCCATATATCTGGAAGCGGTGAAAGCAGGCTAGAGCGAGCGCGAAGCAGAGATAGATCCAATCTAGGAGGGCTCTCGCCTCCCAAGCCATGGGAGCCAAGGACGGAGGAAACCCTTCTCCCATCTAGGGAGGAGGTCAAGGAAGAAGAAGAAGAAGAAGGGGCCTCTCCCCTTGCTTCGGTGGCGCCGGGCGGCTGTCGGGGCCATCATCATCACCGCGATCTTCACTAACACCACTGTCATCTTCACCAACATCTCCATCACCTTACCCCCTCTATCTACAGCGGTCCACTCACCCGCAACCCGCTGTACCCTCTACTTGAACATGGTGCTTTATGCTTCATATTATTTTCCGATGATGTGTTGCCATCCTATGATGTCTGAGCAGATTTTCGTTGTCCTATCGGTGATTGATGAATTGCTATGATTGGTTTGAATTGCATATTACCCTAGTATCCCGAACTCGTGCACGGGCAGTTGCAGCACCCCGCGGCAAAGGCTTGCTTAGTGACCGCCAAGATCCTCCGTGGTTCCTTTTGGAGCTATTCAAGAACAAAGTATTTAACCAAGAAGACAAGGCCCCGACAAGAGGAGCTTGCCGAGAAGGCCACTCAAGGCACGCAGAAGACAAGACCCCGGCAAGAGGAGCTTGCGGGAAAGGCTCGAGGCGACAAGCTTCGGGCGCGACAAGGATTTAGCAGCGGCAAAGGCGCTTGCCGCGGCAGCAACCTCTCTTTATCTCCGCTCCAGCTCATCCACCAACATGTCGCCATGAGACCATTCCATGCGCGCGTGTCAAGAGGCTGTGCAGCCAGCGGGGAGCAGCGATAAGCGGCGCTGACAAGCTTACCATCGTGGCAAACGGTGCACACCTGACGGTCCCTGTTGCACTGTTTAGGCGACATGGATGGGCATTTAATGTTTTTGTCCCTTGCCGTCAGGGTTAGGTAGAGTACACTGTATACTGTACAAGTAGGTGTACCAACTAATGTTTTTCCATTTGTACCCTCATCTACATTGCCACCTGTCGGAGACCCCTTGAGCATATAAAAGGAGGCCCATGCGCAACGTAGAGGAGGTTCGGTTCGTTCGACTCACTCGAGACCAAAGACACACACGCTAGGTTTTGTAGCTCTTTGCGCTCCCTAGCAAGAACACAATACAATCAGACAAGCAGCAGTAGGAGTATTATCTCTCCGGAGAGCTCCGAAGCTGGGTAAACTGCTCGTGTGCTTCGCCTCGATCTGCTCTTCGTGCAATCTCCGCCCCCACGAACCGAAAGGGACTCGGTCCGCCGGTCCCATAGGTGTTCGTGGATTACGATCAGCTTCCCCGACATCTTTGGCGCGCCAGGTAGGGGAGCATCGAGGCTGTGTGAACCTGATCCGGCGTTCACACGAGCAACATCTTCATCATCTTCAACATCTTCATCAACATGCCACCGAAGAAGAAAGCTTCAGCGGCAGCGGAGCCGTCCGCGTTGAACCCACCATCACCGGAGCAAACGGGTGGTGGGGTAGATGCCGGCGGAAGAACGGGCGCCGGCGAAGGAGTTCGTGACGCTGCCAAGTCCAAGGACAAGGCCGCGCAAACTTTGGCGTCCGTGCATACCCCGCGCCCATCTCAAGAGCCGTGGGACCAACAGCGTCATGGTATTCACAATACCATACGCTCGTTGGATCAAGGCCAAGCTGGAGGATCTCGAGGCCCTCAAGACCAGCGTGCACGCCAACATGCTGGCACGAGTGAGGTACGGTCGCCTGGACGGGATGCTGCTCCTTCTAACATAGTTAGAAGTCCAAGCATATGCCGCTCCTCGCACCGTTCACCATTGCCACCCACCACTCCAGCGGAAGCCTTGGCGAGAGCTCAACTGCTCCTCGACTACCCTCCAACAGCCGACAAGGTTGACGAATGGAGGGCCACCATCCAGAGTCTCATCGGCTTTGCCAGCGCGATGCTCATGACAACCAACTACATCATCGCCCGCGGCAAGGCGGCAAAACACGAGCGGTGGCGGCAGACCTGTGGAGGTGCAACCACCATGCACTCTCCACCCGAAGGCCAAGATCGCCGACTTCGCGGATCCACCTCGGCAGCGACTCCACCACATCGCCGGATCCACGAACTTCGCGCGATCAGCGCCAAGTTCTTCATGAGCAGCAACAAGAAGACGCCCGAACTTCGCATCGAGCGCGAAGAAAGCGCGACGTCGGTCAGACCAGCCTTATACCGGGCCCTCTGTCGATATGCATGCGCCCGAAGAACCAGCGACTTGCCGTCTGTGATAGGTTGCCCTGCGTTTACTCGTGAGCTGCGGCAAGTCCAGTGGCCCAGCGGGAAGAATTTCAAGCGGGCGTGCGAGAGAAATGCGATGGCGGGGCCTTTCCCCGGAGTTCCTCGGCATCTACACCATCACGGTGCAAGCTGCGGGGGACAAGGCGACAAGATCTCGCCAACTACTTCCCTCTGGTACTCAAGTCAATGTAAGATCTTGGCTCATGCACTTGCCGGACAGCTCCATATCCTCTTGGGCAGATCTATGCCATCGGTTTGTTGGCGCCTTCACGGCGACCACAAGCCTCATAGCCAAGAAAGTGACCTTCATCCTCGCCCGAGAAGGAAGGAGAGTCCCTCGCAAGTTCATTCAGAGATTCAGCCGTGTGCACTACAACATCGGATGTCCACCTGCCGCGGTGATCGGTGCGTTCCATCGAGCGTGCGGAACCGCAGGATGAGGAGGAGATGGCGATGTGCAAAGTCAAGGCGTCGATGAGCTGTATGCATTGGCCGACAAGTGTGCACGGGCTGAGGAAGGGAGGAGACTCGCAGGAGAGAATACAGAAGCAGGATCTGACAGTGAGGAGACCGCTCCGGCAAAGAAAAACCGGCGGCGGAACAACAGAAGGAAGAAGGGTAAGGATGTGCTAGTTGTCGAGCAGTCCGGCAACGGGGGTGGCACCAACAAGGCTAAGGTTGGTGGCTCCGGCAAGGAGGTTGCGGCTAGCAGCGATCACCAGCCCGTGGCGACCGCCGACAAGCGGAGACAACTCCAACAAGCGATCTTGCAAGATCCACCGCACCAAGGGCCATGACCTCCGAGCTGCAAGAAGGTCGAGCAGCTTGTTGAACAATGAAAGAAAGCTGAGTACGAAGCGACAAGGAGAAGGCCCAGGAAGGTCTTTGGGGAGTTAGCAAAAACGACCGGCGGGGGAGGGCCTTGCGGCAAGGCCAAACAGCGGCAAGGATGAGGGGCACGTTAGAGCTATGGGCATTCGATGTCTATTTGATTGACTCTAGTGCAAGTGGGAGACTGTTGGAGATATGCCCTAGAGGCAATCATGTATGATGATATTTCCTATGTGTTTATGAATAAAGATAGTCCTTGGACATTATCAATGATGTGTATCGGCAAGTATGTGACTTGTTTGTGGGACTATGCATTGTATGATGACTGTCCTAAAAGGTCCCTAGTCAAAAGGGCTGTGTGGGCCTTGAGACCGACTAGACTAGCATATGACACGGTCGATGGCTTGGTCTCACTAGCCATGGAGCATTGGATGCTAACGGATAATATGGACTTGGAAAGGTCTGGTCGGATTCGACATAGTCGGATCCGAGTCGAGATAAGGTCCGAGTCGGACAGACCCAACTATGAGACGCAGCGATATGTCATCTGTGAGTCTCTAGTACAACATACGTTCTATGTCCTAAGACCTGAGTGGCGCATGTACTCGGATGGTGATAGACTTGCTTTGGGCCGACCAAACGCTACTCCGTGGTCGGGTAGTTACAAAGGTAGGTTTGGGTTTGTCCATCCCATCTTTGCGAGACATGGTCGAGCAAGATGGGATTGCCCCTCCGATCGAGAGAGATATACTCTGGGCCCCTCGTGTGATCGACCAGAATAGCATGGCCATGCGACAAGGATTATGAGATAATCCGGATTGTGGTCGGTATCACCGAAGCGAGAAAGAGGTCGGGTTAGCACAAGGATGACAGTCTCGCCTTGAGCCCGACAACATATATCGTGCGGCAAAGGGAATGAAGTGTGACACGTTATGCAGGTTTGCCTAACCAGCTTCATCGTCGCTTGGTGGTCGGCACGCCTTGCTAGAGGCCGCTACCAACCGTGCAGGTCGGAGGTGATCCGAATCTGTGACCAAGCCGACTTGAACCTAAGAATTCGCGCGCAAGGAAGGAACCTCACGAGGTCGGTTCAGTAGGACACCGGTCGGATGTGATCCGAATTGGACTAGGAACGTGACCGAATAGACTTTGGGCTTTAGGGTCCGTGCGAGGCCCAAGTGTTGAGCCCATGACGGATGCCTATATAAAGTGGAGGTGCGCCACACTCATGCGTGAGATCGCTTCGGCGCTGCGACTAGGGTTTGCATGTGTTGCGAATAGCCACCTCCACTCGCCGCCGACTGTGTGATCGGACCTAGCAGTCCACCGCACGACGTTCCTCCCGCACGCGCGGATACCGTTAGAGCGGTGCACTTGCGCCGCTCGGCGAACTCGTGCGTGGGATCGGACGACCGGCGCTCGAGGAGATCGAGCGAGGAGGAGGCGATCCACGCAGACGCCGCTGCCCCAACTCTTCTTCCGCTGCGACGCTGCGCGTCTAGTGGTAACGAATCGTGATCCATCTCCGTAGCATGTTCTGGATGTTCTCTGGCGTAGGAATTTTTAATTTGCGATCGATGCACCCTACCGTAGAACCCAACAATGGTATCGAGCCTCTGTTATAGGATTTGGATTCAGATCGTATGCATATTAGATATGTGGAGGCGGCAGAGGAGATCTGTTGTCCTTGAAGAGATCGGCTATGTGCACGGTTGATGTGATCAACTGCACATGGGGATCGTTGAGGCTATGTTTTCTGTAAATCGGGATCGATGAGGTTGTGACACGATCTACCCCTACCGGTCGGTCATCCGCCATCGGGGTTAACAGTGAAACGTAAATCCAAATCGGATTCGCGATGATCGATAAGATCGGTCAGATCAGAGAATTCGGCGTGATCGGAGTTCATATGCATAACTTTGTTTTGGAGGTTTGATGTGAATAGTATGGCTCATGTGTATGTGATGCATGTGTGTAATTTATACGTGGCCTGCGTGTCATGTTTGTCAGCCGGCGAGAATAAAGTGCTGTCATTATAATGTATAACGACCTGCGTGTCGACTTGTGACTCTATGTAAAATTCATTACTAGTTGTAGTAGTTGGATAATAGAGATCAGGTTGGTGGCTTGGCGTCCGGCGTGACAAACAAGATGGAGTTAAGTAGATGGTCATCGAATCGGAGCCGACATAGAAGAACGTCCATGAAGGAGCCATACTATTTCACAATATGTGTTTTTGTGATTGTTATGCTTCTTTGTTTCTATGCATGTTAAAATGATAGAAAGATCCTCATGAATATCAAGCGGTGCCATCCCGATGTTGCACCTTCGCACGTCAAGTACGTCTAGTAGTGGGCTCATAAAATTGGGGTGCTGCTTTGGGTGTCCTTGAATGAAGGGTTAAATGTCGGACACGGACATACCTTTGCATCGAGTTAACTTGACAAGGCTATCAAAAGCGGTTTTGGGCCTTGTGGCAAAGAAGGTTGGGAGCCGGGTATGAGATACCTTCCCGACCGGCGAAGTCGTATAGAATACGATTAGCAAGGAGTTGCTTACGGATAGGTATGTTGGCTAGCGTGATGCTAAAGCTCACTAGTCGCATCGCTAGTCGGATCTGAATCACTTGAGAGTTTGCGGAGGATCTGACTTGATGGGAGTATTTACTGTTAGGCTAGAATTACTCTACATAAACACATTGCTTAGTGATTGCATATTTTCTGTTGTAGATCAATGGCACCACCTGCTCAACCCAACTTTGCATTGAAATCAATTACGGAAAAGGATAAACTGAATGGAACAAACTTTACCACCTGGTATAGAAATTTGAGAATTGTTCTCAAGCACGATAAAAGGAACATGTTCTAGAGGATCCACTTCGGAGGAACCTACCGATAATGCTAGTGCCACAGCTAAGAATGCCTACGAAACTTCGTTGATGAATCAACGGAGATCAGCTGTCGATGCTGGCTTGTATGGAGCCGATTTGCAACAGCATTTGAAAATGTTGAGGCTTACGATATGATCGAGAGTCTCAAGAGCATGTTTGATACCACAGCTAGGACCGAAAGGTTCAACGTCTGGCGATCCTTGATGGATTGCAAGCTGAAGGAAGGTGATCCATCGAGCCCACATGTGATCAAGATGATCGGATATGTGCAAGCTTTGGATCGTTTGGGCTTCCCGCTCTTGGATGAGCTGGCTCTTGATGCTGTTCGGGTTCTCTTCCGCCCAGCTATGGGACGTTCATCTCGAACTATCATATGCATGGCATGGATAAGAAGCTCACTGAATTGCATGGGATGCTCAAGGTGGCGAGCAGGATATTAAGAAAGGCACGCATCAAGTGTTGATGGTGCGAAATCGCTAAGTTCAAGAAGAGTTGGTCCAAGAAAAGGCTAAGGCAAAGGGCACGGAGATGGTAACCTCTGCGCTGCGAAAGTCTGGACGGACTCAAGACCGTTTGCTTTCACCGCAAGGAGACCGGTCCTTTGGAAGAGAAACTGTAGCAAGTGGCTTGCGAGCATGGCAAGAAGGCGGAAATGCTTCTTGAGCAAAAGGTACACTTGTTGCATATGTTATAGACATTTACCTTGCTGACATACCTAGTAGCTCTTGGGTATTTGATACGGATCGGTTGTTCATATTTGCAACTCGATGCAGGGGCTGGTAAGAACTAGGCGTGTGGCACAAGGGAGATTGACATCGAGTCGGCAACAAAGCAAGAGTTGCTGCGTTGGAGGTCGACACGATGCAGCTCCAGCTTCCTTCCGGATTCATAATGGAATTGAATAATTGTTATTACATTCCTGCACTTAGTGGAACATTATTTCTGCCTCATGTTTGATGAGTCAAGGTTATGAATTCAATTTAAAGGACAATGGTTGTTCGATATTTTTGAATGGTATGTTCCACGGCTATGCACCCATTGTTGATGGGCTATTTATATTGAATCTAGAACAGAACGGTCTATAACGTGAATGTCAAGAGGCATAAGCCAAATGAGATAAATCCGACATACTTACGGCATTGCCGGCTTGGACACATTAGTCTGAAACGCATGAAGAAGCTCCATGATGATGGGCTCCTAACCCGTCGACTTGGTCGTTCGAGACATGTGAATCATGCTTACTCGGCAAGATGACTAAGTCTCCTTTCGCAAAGAGTTGCGAGAGGCGTCCCGAGCTATTGGAACTTATACATAGTGATGTGTGTGGTCCAATGAGCACAACCGCCAGAGGTGGCTATCAGTACTTCGTGACTTTTACCGACGACTTGAGTAGATATGGATATATCTATTTGATGAGGCACAAGTCGGAGACTTTTGAAAAGTTCAAAGAGTTTCAGAACGAGGTTGAGAATCAGCTCGGCAAGACTATAAAGCTTCTGCGATCTGATCGTGGAGGTGAGTACATGAGCCAGGAGTTCGATGATCATCTGAAAAGTCGAGGTATAGTACCTCAGCTCACACCTCCGGCACGCCATACGGAGAAATGGCGTGTCGAGCGGAGGAATAGGACCTTGTTGGACATGGTCCGGTCTATGATGAAACAAATCGGATTTACCCTTGTCATTTTGGGGATCGCTCTAGAAACTGCAGCTTTCACACTTAATAGGGTACCATCAAAATCCGTAGACAAGACACCGCATGAGATGTGGACCGGGAAGAGTCCCAGTTTGTCTTTTCTAAAGATTTGGGGTTGTGAAGCATTTGTCAAGCGACTTATGTCAGACAAGCTTACACCCAAGTCGGATAAATGCATATTCGTGGGATATCCGAGGGAAACCTTGGGATATAGCTTCTACAACCGGGAAGAGAACAAAGTGTTTGTTGCTCGGAATGGGGTTTTCCTTGAGAAAGAGTTTCTCAGTCGGGAGGCCAGTGGGAGGGCGGTTCGACTCGAAGAAATTCGAGGACCACTCGGGGATGGCTCGGTGGTGATGAAATCATACCGAGTCGGTCGGGAACCCGTAGTGGAAGCGGCACGGAACCACGGAGGTCGGAAAGATTGCGCAGAGTGCGTGATGTATTGTTGCTAAAAGCGGCAGGCCGCCACGTATCACGAAGCGATGGTGAGCCCAGATTCGAGGCATGGCTAGAGGCCATGAGATCCGAGTTAAAGTCCATGGATGAGAATCAAGTCAGGACTTGGTTGATCCGCCACCTGGCGTAACTGCCATTGGTTGCAAATGGGTCTTTAAGAAGAAAACCGATGTGGATGGAAATGTTCAGATCTACAAATCTCGGCTTGTCGCTAAAGGTTATGGACAAGTTCAAGGAATTGACTACGACTAGACTTACTCGTCGGTAGCGATGCTGAAATCGGTGAGGATCATACTAGCTATAGCTGCATATTTCGATTACGAGATATGGCAGATGGATGTCAAGACGGCTTTCCTTCACGGAAATTTAACCGAGGACGTGTATATGATACAGCCCGAGGGGTTTGTCGATCCGACTAGCACTAGTAAGGTATGCAAGCTCAAGAGATCCATTTATGGGTTGAAGCAAGCATCTCGGAGTTGGAACATTCGTTTTGATGAAGTCGCCACTGATCTCGGTTTCATCAAAAGCGAAGAGGACTCTTGCTTATACAAGAAGTTAAGTGGGAGCTCGATAGTGTTTTTGATATTGTATGTGGATGATATACTACTGATCGGAAATAATGTTTCGATGCTAAACTCGGTCAAGGAATCATTGAATGGCAAGTTTTCGATGAAGGACCTTGGTGAGGCAGTCTATATTTTAGGCATTAAGATCTATAGAGATAGATCGAGGAGGCTGCTCGGCTTAAGCGAGCACGACATAGATAAAGTGTTGAAGCGGTTCAACATGAGTGAGGCGAAGAAAGGGTTCTTGCCGCTCTCACATGGTATAAGGCTAAGCGAGACTCAGAGTCCTTCGACATCTGATGAGCGAAGCAGGATGAGTAGGATTCCGTATGCCTCGAAGAATCGGATCCATCATGTATGCCATGATATGTACAAGGCCTGATGTTGCTTTTGCAATAAGCCTAACAAGTAGATACCAGGCCAACCTGTGAGAGTCATTTGGGCAGCGGTAAAGACTATTTTGAAGTACCTGAAAAGGACTAAAGAGATGTTCCTAGTTTATGGAGGTGAGGAAGAGCTCGTCGTAAGGGGTTACGTCGATGCTAGTTTCCAAACCGACAGAGATGATTGTCGATCACAGTCCGGATTCGTATACGTCTGAGCGGAGGAGCGATTACTCGGATGAGTTCCAAGCAGGATCGGTGGCGATTCTACCACGAAGCGAATACATTGCGGCTTGTGAAGCTGCAAAGGAAGGTGTTTGGATCCGGCATTTTCTGGATGATCTTGGTATTTTCCCAGCCTCGGTGAAATCGTTGGACCTTTATTGTGATAATTCGGTGCCATCGCACAAGCCAAGGAGCCGAGGAATCACCACAAGGTCGGACACATAGACCGGAAATATCACGATCTGAAAGATCGTAAAGAATGGTGATGTAGAGTTATGCAAGATTCACACGGATGCAAATGTTGCAGATCCGTTGACTAAGCCGCTTCCACAACCCAAGCATGAGGGGCACGTTAGAGCTATGGGCATTCGATGTCTATTTGATTGACTCTAGTGCAAGTGGGAGACTGTTGGAGATATGCCCTAGAGGCAATCATGTATGATGATATTTCCTATGTGTTTATGAATAAAGATAGTCCTTGGACATTATCAATGATGTGTATCTGCAAGTATGTGACTTGTTTGTGGGACTATGCATTGTATGATGACTGTCCTAAAAGGTCCCTAGTCAAAAGGGCTGTGTGGACGCCAAGAGCCGACTAGACTAGCATATGACACGGTCGATGGCTTGGTCTCACTAGCCATGGAGCATTGGATGCTAACGGATAATATGGACTTGGAAAGGTCTGGTCGGATTCGACATAGTCGGATCCGAGTCGAGATAAGGTCCGAGTCGGACATACCCAACTATGAGGCGCAGCGATATGTCATCTGTGAGTCTCTAGTACAACATACGTTCTATGTCCTAAGACCTGAGTGGCGCATGTACTCGGATGGTGATAGACTTGCTTTGGGCCGACCAAATGCTACTCCGTGATCGGGTAGTTACAAAGGTAGGTTTCGGTTTGTCCAATCCCATGCTTTGCGAGACATGGTCGAGCAAGATGGGATTGCCCCTCCGATCGGGAGAGATATACTCTGGGCCCTCGTGTGATCGACCAGGAATAGCATGGCCATGTGACAAGGATTATGAGATAATCCGGATTGTGGTCGGTATCCTTTGGAGCGAGAAAGAGGTCGGGTTAGCACAAGGATGACAGTCTCGCCTTGAGCCCGACAACATATATCGTGCGGCAAAGGGAATGGAAGTGTGACACGTTATGCAGGTTTGCCTAACCAGCTTCATCGTCGCTTGGTGGTCGGCACGCCTTGCTAGAGGCCGCTACCAACCGTCAGGTCGGAGGTCATCGAACTGTGACCAAGCCGACTTGAACCTAAGGGGTCGCGCAGCAAGGGAAGGAACCTCGAGGTCGGTTCGTAGGACACTGGTCGGATGTGATCCGAATGGACTAGGAACGTGACCGAATAGACTTTGGGCTTTAGGGTCCGTGCGAGGCCCAAGTGTTGAGCCCGCGACGGATGCCTATAAAAAATGGGAGGTGCGGCACACTCATGCGTGAGATCGCTTCGGTCTGTGACTAGGGTTTGCATGTGTTGCGAATAGCCACCTCCACTCGCCGCCGACTGTGTGATCGGACCTAGCAGTCCGCCGCACGACGTTCCTCCCGCACTCACGGATACCGTTAGAGGCGGTGCACTTGCGCCGCTCCGGTGAACTCGTACATGGGATCGGACGACCGCCGCTCGAGGAGATCGAGCGAGGAGGAGGCGATCCACGCAGACGCCGCTGCCCCAACTCTTCTTCCGCTGCACGGCATCGCTGCGTCTAGTGGTAACGAACGTGATCCATCTCCGTAGCATGTTCCTAGATGTCTGCTGGCGTAGGAATTTTTAATTTGCGATCGGCGCACCCTACTATAGAACCCAAGAGAAGGATGCTCTTATCTGTGCCGACAAGATCTCACCGGGGAGAGGCAGCAGCATGCAATGCAAGGCAAGTCACTTGTCATCCACCTCAAGCTCTGGGGAAGAAGGAGACCAAGTCCGCAAGAGCTCTGATGCCCACTCCGGCAAGCGCACCTCCTCGAAGTGCTGCGCTACCGTCGAGGACGCACCATCGAGCTCCACCGGCAAGTGCAAGAAGACAATGGCAGCTGCGCCAAAGACCAAGAAGGTGCCCGCCAAGGAGGACGGCACTGGTGGTACCTTCACCATCAGTGCCACTCTCGACCCTAAATAGGAAGGCGCGCTCGTTGCTTTCCTGCGGGCGAACGTGGACGTGTTTGCATGGCAACCGTCTGACATCCCCGGTGTTCCCAGGAAAGTAATTGAGCATCGCTTAGCTGTCTGTCCTCATGCACGGCCCGTCAAGCAGAAAGTCAGGAAGCAGGCGGTGGAGCGCCAAGAATTCATTGCAGAAGAGATCAAGAAATTGGAAGCAGCAGGCCTTGTCAGAGGAGTGCTCCATCCTACGTGGTTGGCCAATCCTGTAGTTGTGCGCAAGGCAAATGGGAAATGGAGACTTTGTATTGACTTCACGGATGTTAATAAAGCTTGTCCCAAAGACCCATTCCCCTTGCCGCGCATCGACCAGATTGTTGACTCCACGGCTGGATGTGATTTGCTTTCGTTTCTTGATGCATACTCAGGATATCATCAGATCTTCATGGCAGAAGAGGATGAGGAGAAAATCGCGTTCATTACTCCATGTGGCACATACTGTTTCATACGGATGCCTTTCGGTTTGAAGAATGCTGGTTCAACGTTTGCAAGAGTAGTTCATGACGCTTTTGAGCCGCAAATGCACAGAAATGTAGAAGCCTACATGGATGACATAGTGGTCAAGAGCAAAGACAGAGCTACTCTAGTTCAAGATTTAGATGAGACCTTTGCAAATCTGCGCAAGATCAACCTCAAGCTCAACCCCGAGAAGTGCGTGTTTGGAGTCCCTTCCGGCAAGCTTCTCGAGTTCTTTGTGTCTCAGCGGGGAATTGAAGCCAATCCCGACAAGATCAAGGCCATTGAGCAGATTGAAGCACCAAAGCGCGTCAAGGATGTACGAAGGCTTGCCGGTTGCGTGGCTGCTCTCAAAGATGTTTATCTCTAGGTCTGCTGAGCAGCCCTGCCATTTTTCAAGATTTTGAAAAGGCAGGTCCAATGAAATGGACTCGAAGCGGAGGCTGCGCTGCAGGACTTAAAGAGGTACCTGTCCTCCACTCCAATACTTGTCGCACCTAGGCCACAAGAGAAGTTGCTGCTATATATAGCGGCAACCAATCAAGTGGTTAATGCTGCGTTAGTAGCGAAAAGGGATGCAGATGATGAGCCGGCAACCAAGGTAGATGCATCCAACGACAAGCAGGGGGCTTCACCGACAAGCTCTGGTCCCGACGAGGACGGATCTGCGCAGGCGTGCGAGAAGATGCAAAAAAGGATGGTGCAGCGCCCAGTTTACTTTGTCAGTTCCCTCCTGCAGGGGGCTAGATCAAGGTACTCTGGTGTGCAGAAATTGCTTTTCGGCCTCCTCATGGCCTCGAGAAAGCTGCACCATTACTTCCAAGCACATGAGATAACAGTTGTCACTCGCTTTTCGCTGAAGAGGATACTGCAAAATCGAGAGGCAACAGGCAGGATTGTCGAGTGGGCACTGGAACTGTCAAGCTTTGGCCTCAAGTTTGAAAGCACTTCAACTATCCAAAGCAGGGCATTGGCAGAGTTCATAGCAGAATGGACACCAACGCAAGATGAAGAAGCTCCAGAGACGAGCATCCCCGTCAAGGAAGCAAGCAAAGAATGGCTGATGTACTTTGATGGTGCCTTCTCGCTGCAAGGCGCCGGTGCCGGCGTGCTGCTTATCGCACCCACCGGAGAGCACCTCAAGTACATAGTCCAGATGCACTTTCCCAAGGAGCAAGCAACAAACAATACTGCAGAGTATGAAGGTTTGCTTGCCGGTCTTAGAATTGCCGTAGACCTTGGGATAAAGAAGCTCATTGTCAGGGGTGACTCGCAGCTTGTCGTTCGCCAAGTGAACAAAGATTATCAGAGTCCGTTGATGGAAGCCTACGTTGATGAAGTGAGAAAGCTAGAAGAGCACTTTGACGGCCTACAAATGGAACATGTTCCAAGAGCCCAGAATGATATTGCTGATGGCTTGTCAAAGTGCGCCGCACTCAAGTTACCTGTGGAGCCAGGGATTTTTGTGCTCAACCTAACTCAACCAACTGTAACACCATCAACTGGACAGAAGAAGAAGAGGAAGTTGATTTCTGGTGACTATTTTCCGGCAGAGCTACCCGAAGCCGCCGCCAAGAAGACCCCCAGGATCAACACCAAAAATGCTGAGGAGCAGTTTGCTCCGACAAGCCCCAGGGTTTGTTTCATTGAAGCAGACGCTCCCGACAAGTTTTGCTCCGGCAAGCTTGCCGGGGAACATCAAGCTCCGGCTGAGCCGCAGGTTCTTGCCATTGAAGCGAATGTTCTCGCAGCAGCATATGTGCCTTTAGTCCTTGTTGTCGAGCCACAAGCTCCAGCATGGGCACAGCCGATTGTCCACTTCCTTCAGACAGGAGAACTTCCCGAAGAGCAAGAAGAAGCGGAAAGAGTAGCCCGACAGTCAAGTATGTACCAATTTGTCGACAGCACACTGCATGTAAGAAGACTCAATGGTGTGAAATTGAAGTGTATTCACGGGAAGATGGATGAAGCTGTTGGCGAGAGATACGGAGGCATATGTGGTCACCACATTGGCGCAGAGCACTTGCCGCAAAGCTTTCCGCAAGGTTTCTTCGCCGACAGCCCTCCAGATGCAACGCACAAGTAACTAAGTGTGAAGCGTGCGGTTCCATTCCAAGCAGATACACTAGCCAGCTCAAGCTCTCCAGCGATCCCTTTATCCCGGCCATTTTCGTCCAGGGGCTCGACATCCTCGGCCCCTTCCCCGAGCTGTCGGGGCTTTGAGTACTTATGCGTCGCAATCGACAAGTTCACAAAGTGGCGGAAGTGGAAGCGATGAGGAAGGTGACAAAGACAACGGCGTGATCAAGTTCTTGGTCGATTGTTTGCCGTTTCGGATTCCTAACAGAATCATCACCGACAACGGCACACAATTCTGAAGTCGCACCTTCATGCAATCGTCCAAGATCTTGGCGCCAAGGTCTGCTTTGCTTCATTGCTCATCCGAGAAGCAACGGTCAAGCAGAGAGGGCAAATGCTGAAGTGCTGCGCGGGCTCAAGACCAGAACTTTCGACAGGCTACACAAGTGCGGAAGAAACTGGATTGAGGAGCTGCCGGTGGTTCTTTGGTCGATCAGGACGACGCCAAATCGAGCCACTGTCCAGACACCTTTTGCTCTAGTCTATGGAGCAGAGGCAGTTCTCCCCACGGAACTCGTATAGGGGTCACCTCGAGTGCTCGCTTATGATGAGCTCGAGCAAGAGCAGCTGCGACAAGATGACGCGCTGCTCCTTGAGGAGGATCGTCTTCAGGCTGCTGTACGAGCTGCTCGATATCAGCAAGCTTTTTGCCGCTACCATAGCCGCAAAGTTAATGCCAGAAGTCTCGAGGAAGGCGACCTTGTTCTTCGGCGCGTTCAATCCGCCAAGAATTCCAACAAGTTGACACCGAAGTGGGAAGGCCCTTACCGGGTGAAACGAGTCACTAGGCCTGGCGCTGTCCGCCTTGAGACCGAAGATGGCGTTCCGGTGAGCAACTCCTGGAACATAGAGCACCTTTGTAAGTTTTACCCGTAAGGCGCGGTTGCCGGAACCTGTTCCGGCAACCACCTTTTGTACAAGTCTTGCCGATGTTGCATGTAATCCTTTGTACAAAGCCGGGCGCAGACCCCGTGCATAAGTAAAGCTCATGTGTTCCGCACAACTTGTCAATTTCATGCTTTCATAATTTTATTGCATGTTTTGGCTAACACTTTGTGCAGCACCCACACCCGGTAAGCAATAACGAGCCGCTGGGCTCCATAACTTTATTTTCTCTTCTTTCTCTTTTCTCAAAGAAAGGAAGGTTCCCTCGCGCACAAGTTAACCAGGGAGGAAGGAGAAGATAATACTATGGACCAAGCGTTGCTCGAGGTAGTTTAAGTTTCACCTTATCGGGAAGCAAACGACAGAAAAGCTAAGTTGCCAAAGTTTGAGCAATCAGTTTTTAAAATTTTAAGTTATCTTCCTCGAACGATAGTACTTTGTACGGAAAACCTGTGCGCGGAGGAACCAACTCGTAGCTAGCCGCGCCCTTACTTTGTTTCGAGTCCGCTCAACAAACTTAAGTGAGCTGCAAATATTTGCGACAAGGTTGCTTGTCGGAGGCGGCACCGCCAACAGGCTGCTGACGTTCCGCACTCAGCGCTCGCGGCAAGGGTGCCCGCGCCGACAAGCTCCCTAGAAGCGTAGGGTACAAACATACAAAGGAAGGAATCAAGTAAAGGAAATAACATTGCATTCATTGCCTAAGATAGAGTTATATTACAAAATAACTTGTCGCAGATCTAATAAATTGTTCTCCTGAACATGATCAGCAGCGGCAAGGGAAAGACAAAATGGACGGCCTAGTCTACGCGGTCGCCATCAACCCTCTTGATCTTGCCCACCTTGTCCACAATGGGTGCGACAAGGGCCTTGAGTGCCTCCACATCGGCATCCGGCGGCAAGGACTTGAGGACTCCGGCGAGGTTGAGGCCCGGATTGTGGAAGGCCACCTTCATCAACACCTTCTGGAGGGCTCCCGCGCAGATCTGGCGCGATTCCTCGGCCAGCTGCTTTGGGATCTCTTCCCGAGCCGCTGGAGAGCCGTCACCACGCCCTTGAGGAACAGGCTGAGCTTGGCGCTGGGTTGGAGGCGCTCGTCGGAAGAGTACCCAAGGTCCACCATCCCCAGCTCCATCAGCTCCTTGTCGATGGCGGCGGCAAGATCCACAAGACCCTCCGTCCGGCATCACGTTCTCTCTCAAGGTGTTACTGGCGGTCGTGGCACTCGCCGCCAGCTCCTCGTTGGTCTTGATCGTCTCCAACAGGCCACCTCCGCTCCTTGGCGCCATCCAGCGTCTCCATCAGGGTGGTCAGCTTCAGCTCAGGATCTGCCTTGGAGTCCTTGGCGGCATCGAGCTCTTTTATCCTCTCAGCGAGATGGCCCTGCAACTCGCCAAGAGTGTAGGCGTCCTTCTCGCTTCGTGCTTGAGCGGCGAGCTCTTCGCCGCTCTTCTGCAGACTGGCCTCCAGCTGCGTCACTTTTGTCTCCAACTCCTTCTTGGCGGCCTCGGCAGCTGCGGCAGCATCCTTTGCTTCCTTGAGAGCTCCGCCAAGTGATTGCTTGCACGCGGCAAACTCTTCCTCATAGCTGTCAAGGTTGATCTTCCGCTGCGCCAGCTCGCCTTCTTGCGTAGATAGCTTCTCGCTGGCAAGCCGTTGCTGCTCCTCGACCTCAGCCTTCTCAAGGATGAAGGTTGTGCGCTCTTCAGCGAGTAGCTCCCGCTCTTCTGCTACGTTCTGGAGAGCTTCTTGATTGGCGCCCGGAGCTCTTCGCGCTTTCTCCATGTCTGCTCCGCCCTCGCGACAAGTGCTTCCCGGGACTCCAACTTGGCTTGTCGGGCGCGGTAGAGCGAAAGCAGCTTCTTCAGCAGCTGCTCCTCCTCAGACTCGCCGCTGCTGCTGCTTGGCGCGTCAACCAGCGTCAGCCCAGCGGAGGCGAGCAGCTCTCCGTCGAAGGTCTCTCCTTCGACCGGCGCCCTGGAGCTCGACGCCCAGGGGAGCTTGATGAAGATACCATCGCCAGCCTTCAGATAGGCGCCAGACTAGGGCTCTTCGGAGCCTGACGCCGCACCGGTGGTGGAGGGATCGGCGGTCGGCGTAGCGCCTGGCGCTCCTGCGGCCTCAGGGTCGTCAGTGCGATCGTCCGACCCCTCGCCAGCCTTTGCGGCGGCAGCCTTGGCGGCCTCCTCACCGGCAGATCCATCGGCGCCAGCCTCTTCCTCCATGGTGGCGGCGTCGTTAGTGTTGCCGCGCGCGTCTTCCTCGCCGGCGACCTCAGTCTCCATCGGCTCTGCGGCAGATGGATCTAACGATCAGACAAAGAAAGAACAGTCAAGCAAATGTTCGAAAATAGAAACAGAAGAAGAACCCAAGGGAAATTTTTACGCAAGGGGATTACCTGCGATGGGATCTGTGGCCGCGGTCTCCACCACCGGAGGATCGCCGGTGCTGCCCCTTGTCGGAGAAGCTTCCCTTGTCGGAGTAGTCTCCCTTGCCGAAGAACGCTCCCTTGCCGGAGAATCCTCCCTTGGCGGCGTAGTCGAAGCAGATAGAATTTCGGGGGCGGCTTCCGGGCCCTCCTGATGAGGCTGCTCTGCTCCTACACAAACCAACAAGTCAGATATCAGCAAAGAAGAAGCACTCATGCACGCCCAACAGAAAGAAATAAACTGTATACTTACGCTGGGGGCTGTGCTGGGGGCTGCTTTGAGGAAGGGTTGCCGGGTCCGGCAAGGGAGTCTCAGACGCGCCTCCTGTCGCCACGGGGGGATCGTCTTCGATGACAACCACCGGCGTCTTGGCTCTCTTCGACGCCCTCTGAGCCAGCGTCCTGAAAAAGGAAAGAGTTTAGAAGGAAGCAAATCAGATACAAGACGAAGCAACAAAATTGAAGAAATACAAGCACACCATAGAAACTTACTCTTCTTCTTCTTCCTCGTCGGAGCTGAGCGCGGAGAGATCAAATTCCGGCTCGCCTCCGGTGTGAAGAGGCGGAGGGGTAGGTTCTCTTGACCGCTTGGCGGGGGTGGCAGCGGTGGCCTGAGAAGATCCCGCCTCAGTTGTTGCAGCAGTGTGGGGTGCTCCAGCAACAACATTGCTTGCAGCGGTGGAAGCGCAGCGTCGCCGGCGCGCTGCGGCTGTTGGCCCGTTGCCGCCCGTCGCTTCCCGGCCTTGCGGAGACGCCTTCTTGGTGGAGCTGCGGGCTCCGCTCGCGGCAAGCTACTCGAAGGTGTGGAGGAGGCGCCCTCGGCAGACTCGCTCGGCTCAACTTCGGGCTCGGCCTGCTCCTCTTCGACGACAAACTCCTCTCAATCGGCAAGGCTTGCCGCCTCTGCTGCCTCTGCCTCCTCCACGGTGAACCCGAACATGCCAGCGGCAGCAGCTGCTGCCGCCTCCTCCAACCTGGTGGCAATGCGCACCATCTCCTCGTCGGTGGTGTCGCGGGTGAGCCTCTTCTGCTCGTCGGGGCGGATCGGCACTTCTTCCAAGCTGTCGAAGAACTGCCGCACGATGTGGTCGGAAGGCTCTTGCCAGGTTGGAACGATCCCATGCGAATCGCACAAGGGCATCATGGCACGAATGCGGTCGAGCGAAGAGTTGTTGCACAATGGGACGACCCCCCTCGGCAACGTAAACCACTCGGGGTGATCGGGGTCGTGCTTGAACAGCTCCAGCAGCATTGCGTCCAACTCCAAGACGGTGAAATTCCAGTTGAGGCCCGGGCGCAAGCTCATGATATCCGCCGAGTTTTGGAACTCCCAAGCAGGTCTCCTCCTCTCCTGCAAGGGAGCGATGCGGCGGCGAAGGAAATCTGCGCCAACTATACAGTGAGTCCGGCAAGCCTGAGGCGCAGGATCCGGGTCACAGCAATCTTCAACCTAGCATCCTCCGGTGCCAAGTTGCTCCAATCGTTACCGCGCACTATGGGAGTTTGGCGCTGGGCAGTGAAGGGCTGCGGGTTCTCCTCAACGATCCAACACCAATCGGCTCTCCACTCCTCCCACTTGCTGCGGAGCTCTCCTTCCAGATAGGATTCTTTCTTGCCGATCCTGGAGATCCAAGCAATCCCTCCGGCAAGTGGCTCTCCTCTCTCGACGCGGGGCATGAAGAAGTGGCGGAAAAGGGCTACGTTTGGGTGGACTCCGACAAAGTTTTCGCAGAGGTGTGCGAAAACCGCCATGGTCAGGACATCGTTGGGGGTGAAATCAAGGAGGCGAAACCCGTAGGTGTTCATGATATCGCAGAAGAACTCAGAGAAGGGCGGGCAGAGCCCGCAATAGAAGAAGAGCGCGAAGAAGGGGTACCCGCTCGAAGCTGACTCTGATGCGGCGGCGGAGAGTACCTTCGTGCGCGGATGCGCCCGCGTCTCCGTCGACCAGAAGAGGTAGTAGCCCTCCCTCAGCTCCTTTGCGTCGAGCTGGGGAGGGAAGAGGGCCCGCTCCTTTCGCAGCGCCGCGAGCCGCTGCGCCTCGGTCGACTTCACGCCCTTCCCCTTGTCGGCTTTCGGAGCCATGGCGGAGGTGGTGGCGGAGACCGACGGCGTTGATGGCGTTGGTGGCGATGGGGGGCAGAGCGTCGCTCTCTTCAGGCTAGAGAAGAAGGGGGAGCGACGGTGGTTTTCAAGATGGGACAGCAAATGGCGAGGTGGGCGACCTGCCCCTGATTCCCCTGTTTATAAGGAGGGAGAGGGGGCGGACGTTCCGCTTTTCCAATTAAAGAAAGCCCCCCACGATCTCTCCCACGACGCCACGTTCGACGCGTGCTGTTCGCGGGGGACGTGGTGGGTCCGGAGCGAGTTATGGCGTGATCTAGGCCGCGCGTGCCCATGCACTGTTTTGGGCCTGGCCCAACAGCGCTCGGCACCGTGTGTGGCCCAGGCCCGGGGGCTCCTGTCGGTGTACTAGAGTAGGGGTACCCTAGTATCCCGAACTTCGTGCACGGGCAGTTGCAGCACCCCGCGGCAAAGGCTTGCCTAGTGACCGCCAAGATCCTCCATGGTTCCTTTTGGAGCTGTTCAAGAACAAAGTATTTAACCAAGAAGACAAGGCCCCGGCAAGAGGAGCTTGCCAGGAAGGCCACTCAAGGCACGCAGAAGACAAGACCCCGGCAAGAGGAGCTTGCCGGGAAGGCTCGGAGAGCGACAAGCTTCCGGGCGCGACAAGGATTTAGCCGCGGCAAGGCGCTTGCCGCGGCAGGCAACCTCTCTTCATCTCCGCTCCAGCTCATCCACCAACGTGTCGCCATGAGACCATTCCATGCGCGCGTGTCAAGAGGCTGTGCAGCCAGCGGGGAGCAGCGATAAGCGGCGCTGACAAGCTTACCATCGTGGCAAACGGTGGCACGCTTGACGGTCCCTGTTGCACTGTTTAGGCGACAGGGACGGGCATTTAATGTTTTTGTCCCTCGCCGTTAGGGTTAGGTAGAGTACACTGTACACTGTACAAGTAGGTGTACCAACTAATGTTTTTCCATTTGTACCCTCATCTACGTTGCCACCTGTCGGAGACCCCTTGAGCATATAAACGGAGGCCCATGCGCAACGTAGAGGAGGTTCGGTTCGTTCGACTCATTCGAGACTAGAGACACTCACGCTAGGTTTTGTAGCTCTTTGCGCTCCCTAGAAAGAACACAATACAATCAGACAAGCAGCAGTAGGAGTATTATCTCTCCGGAGAGCTCCGAAGCTGGGTAAACTGCTCGTGTGCTTCGCCTCGATCTGCTCTTCGTGCAATCTCCGCCCCCCACCGAACCGAAAGGGACTCGGTCCACCGGTCCCATTGGTGTTCGTGGGTTACGATCAGCTTTCCCGACATCTAGTGACCGTTAAGATTTTCGGTGGGACCGACATGCAACTCGATAGGACTGATATGGTTAGGGTTAGGGCATAACGTAATCTCGGTGAGACCGATTACACAAACTCGGTAGGACCGATTTTGGTAATAAGCTAACCAGAGAGTTGGTCAGGCAAACTCGGTAGGACTGATTACACAAACTCCGCGAGACCGATTTTGGTAATAAGCTTACCAGAAAGTTTGCATTGTAATCTCGGTAGTACCGATTACTCAAACTCGGTGAGACCGATTTTGGTAATGGACATACACAGAGAGATTACAATCCCATCTCGGTGAGACCGAGATCCCTATCGGTGAGACCGATTTGCCTAGGGTTTGTGGCAGTGGCTATGACATCTGAACTCGGTGGCGCTGGATAGAAAGAATCGGTGGGGCCGAGTTAGACTTTTGGTATAGGACATATGTGGACGTGAGAAAGTAGTTGAGGGCTTTGGAGCATATCACTAAGCACTTTGAGCAAGCAAGCATTAAGCAACACCTCATCCCCTCTTGATAGTATTGGCTTTTCCTATAGACTTAATGTGATCTTGGATCACTAAAATATAAAATGTAGAGTCTTGTACTTGAAGCTTGAGCCAATCCTTTATCCTTAGCATCTTGAAGGGGTTCCACATCCTTTAGTCCATGCCACTTAATTTGTTGAACTTGTCTGAAACATACTAGGTAAAAGTGTGTTAGTCCAACAAGAGATATGTTGACATTAATTACCAAAATCACCCAGGGAGCACTTGTGCTTTCACTTGCCCACTGTCGAGCGTTGCTGGAGTCTGCCCGATTCATGGCCTGGCGCAGGATTTCCACTGACATCGCACCCTTGGCTGGGTCCGGAACTAGTGTCTTCAGATCGTACGACATAGCCTTCTTCATCACAACATCGGTCTCCTTGCACATGTCATCGATGCTGCTGAAGTTCGAGCACACTTCTATGGTGTGCTCGAACTTCTTGCGGTCACCGAGCGAGCACCCAAGGAAGAATGCCCTCCATCCAATGCCCCAGGGGAAAGGGTTGGGGTTGGAGGTGGAGTTCATGCCGAAGAGAGGTGGTGAAATAGAAGGGGTTTGAGTGCGGTGTTGGGTTAGTGGGGTGGGTTAATATAGGAGCGTTAGGCCGATATGAATGAATGCTGACCATTGATACACGTGTTGCTCATAATGCAGATGGACAATGATACGTCTCCAACGTATCTACTTTTCCAAACTCTTTTGCCCTTGTTTTGGACTCTAACTTGCATGATTTGAATCTAACTAACCAGGACTGACACTGTTTTCAGCAGAATTGCCATGGTGTTATTTTTGTGCAGAATTTTTTTTCTCACAATGACCTGAAAATTAACGGAGATTATTTTTGGAATTAATAAAAAATATTGACGTAAGAATCAGCATTAGGGGGCCCACACCCAAGCCACAAGGGTGGGGGCACGCCCACCCCCTTGGGAGGCGCCCCTGACCTTGTGGGCCCCCTGGACCTCCACCGACCTCAACTCCAAATCCATATATTCTGTTTCGGGGAGAAACAAATCAGAGAGAAGGATTCCTCGCATTTTACGATACAGAGCTGCCGCCAAGCCCTTTTCTTCCTCAGGAGGGCAGATCTGGAGTCGGTTCGGGGCTCCGGAGAGGGGAATCCGTCGCCATCGTCATCATCAACCATCCTCCATCACCAATTTCATGATGCTCACCTCCGCGCGTGAGTAATTCCATCATAGGCTAGCTGGACCGTGATGGGTTGGATGAGATTTACCATGTAATCGAGTTAGTTTTGTTAGGGTTTGATCCCTAGTATCCACTATGTTCTAAGATTCATGTTGCTATGACTTTACCATGCTTAATGCTTGTCACTAGGGCCCGAGTGCCATGAACTCAGATCTGAACCCTTTATGTTTTCATCAATATATTTGTGTTCTTGATCCGATATTGCAAGTTATAGACACCTACTACGTGTTATGATCCGGCAACCCCGGAGTGACAATAGTCGGGACCACTCCCGGTGATGATTGTAGTTTGAGGAGTTCATGTATTCACTAAGTGCTAATGCTTTGGTCCAGTACTCTATTAAAAGGAGGCCTTAATATCCCTTAGTTTCCAATAGGACCCCGCTGCCACGGGAGGGTAGGACAAAAGATGTCATGCAAGTTCTTTTCCATAAGCACATATGACTATATTCGGAATACATGCCTACATTACATTGATGAACTGGTGCTAGTTCTGTGTCATCCTATGTTATAATCGTTGCATGATGAATGCCATCCAACGTAATTATCCATCATTCATCCATTGCCTACGATCTTTTCACATATTGGTCTTTGCTTCGTTACTTTTCCGCTGCCACTGTTACAATTGCTACGAAACTACTACCATTACCTTTGCCACCATTACCGCTACTTCCATACTACTTTGCTACTAAATACTTTGCTGCAGATATTAAGTCTTTCAAGTGTGGTTGAATTGATAACTCAGTTGCTAATACTCAAGAATATTCTTTGGCTCCCCTTGTGTCGAATCAATAAATTTGGGTTGAATACTCTACCCTCGAAAACTGTTGCGATCCCCTATACTTGTGGGTTATCAAGACCTGTTTCTGGCGCCGTTGCCGGGGAGCATAGCTCTATTCTCTGAGTCACTTGGGATTTATATCTGTTGATCACTATGAGGAATCTGAAAGATCAAAGAACCAAGATTTATCCCTCAACTACGAGGGGAGGTAAGGAACTGCCATCTAGCTTTGCACTTGATTCTCCTTCTATTTTAAGTAGACTTGCTACACCTACTCCTGCTATTGATTCTAATATGTCGCATGTTATTGATGATGCCACTTCTACTATGAATGATGCTTATGATACTACTTATGTGATTGATGATATTGTGCCATTAGGTGAATTTCTTGATGAATAGCTTGCTAGGGTTAGAGAGAATGAAATTACTGAAACTGATGATATTATTGAAGATTATGATTATGATTCTCCCCCTAGATATGAATTGCCTGTTGTTCCCGAAGGTTATGTTATGGATGAAGAAACTGATAGAGACTTCTTTTCTTGCAATGATAGAGAGGATATTAAGAAATTGTTAGTTAAGCTGATAGAAAAATCCTTGAATGCTAGAATGAAATATGATCCTGCTTTTTCTACTTCACCTATCTTTGTTACTGATAAGGATTATGAATTCTCTATCGATCCTAAGTTAATTACTTTGGTTGAATATGATCCTTTTCATGGTTATGAATCTGGAACAGTTGTGGCACATCTTACTAAATTGAATGATATAGCCACCCTATTTGCTCATGAGGAAAAAATTCATTATTACTATATCCTTAAATTATTTCCTTTCTCATTAAAGGGTGATGCTAAGATATGGTTTAATTCTCTTGCTCCTGGTTGTGTGCGTAGTCCCCAGGATATGATTTACTACTTCTCTGCAAAATATTTCCCCGCTCATAAGAAACAAGCTGCTTTAAGGGAAATATATAATTTTGTGCAAATTGAAGAAGAGAGTCTCCCACAAGCTTGGGGGAGGCTTCTCCAATTACTTAATTCTTTGCCTGATCTCAAGAAAAATGAAATACTTGATATCTTTTATAATGGACTAACAGATGCTTCCAGAGACCACCTGGATAGTTGTGCTGGCTGTGTTTTCAAGGAAAGAACTATTGAGCAAGCTGAATTGCTATTGAATAATATATTGAGTAATGAAAATGATTGGACACTTCCTAAACCAACTCCGAAGCCAACTCCAAAGAAAAGGGGTATTCTATTTCTCAGTCCTAAAGATATGCAAGAGGCAAAGAAATCTATGAAAGAAAAAGGTATTAAAGCTGAAGATGTTAAGAATCTACCACCTATTGAAGAAATACATGGTCTTGATAACCCGACACAGGTAGTAGAGGTAAACTCTCTCCGTAGATTTGATGAAGGTGATATTCCTCATAATAAGTCTGCTAGACAATGCTTAGATAAGTTTGACAATTTTATTGTTAAACAAGAGAACTTCAATGCTTATGTTAGTAGACAATTGAAAGGTAATGCTTACATGCTTGATCACTTGAGTAATTATATGAATAGTACTATTGATAATCTGAAGCTTATTAGTAAACATGCTTCCATGGTTACAACTCAAGTAGAACAAGTACTTAAAGCTCAAGATGATTTGCTTAATGAGTTGAATAGTAATAATAATGACCATGCTGTTAGGGTTATGACTAGAGGTGGTAAAATGACCTAGGAACCTTTGTATCTTGAGGGCCATCCTAAGAGAGTTCAGCAGGATTCTCAGAGAATTAATACTGAGGCACCTAGTCCTAGTAATAAAAAGAAAAGGAAAACTGATGGGACTTTGCATGCTAGCGAACCTGCTATAGATACACCTGAGAATCCCAATAATATTTCTGTTTCTGATGCTGAGACACAATCTGGTGATGAACATGAACCTAGTGATAATGTTAATGATGATGTTCATGTTGATGCTCAACCTAGTAATGATAATGATGTAGAGAGTGAACCTGCTGTTGATCTTGATAACCCATAATCAAGGAATCGACGTTATGATAACAGATACTTTGTCGCTAGAAAGCACGGTAAAGAAAGAGAACCATGGGTTCAAAAACCCATGCCCTTTCCTCCTAAGCCATCCAAGAAAAAGGATGATGAGGATTTTGAGCGCTTTGCTGAAATGATTAGACCTATCTTTTTGCATATGCGTTTGACTGATATGCTTAAAATGCCTCACTATGCTAAATATATGAAAGATATTGTTACTAATAAAAGAAAGATACCGGAAGCTGAAAATTCCACCATGCTTGCTAATTATTCTTTTAAGGGTGGAATACCAAAGAAACTTGGAGATCTAGGAATACCAACTATACCATGCTCCCTTAAAAGAAACTATGTTAAAACTGCTTTACGTGTCTTGGAGCCGGTGTTAGTGTTATGCATTTTTCCTTATATCGTAAACTTGAATTGAATAAGTTGACACATACTGAAATATCTTTGCAAATGGCTGATAAATCAACTGCTATACCCATCGGTATTTGTGAGGATGTGTCTGTCGTGGTTGCAAACGTTACTATCTTAACGGACTTTGTTATTCTTGATATTCCCGAGGATGACAGTATGTCGATTATCCTTGGTAGACCCTTTTTGAATACTGCAGGAGTTGTTCTTGATTGACACAAAGGCAATGTCACCTTTCATGTTAATGGTAATGAGCATACGGTACACTTTCCGAAGAAACAACCTCAAGTTTCATAGTATCAATTCTATTGGAAAAATTTCAACTATTACTATCGGAGGTTTTGAATTCCCTCTTCCTACTGCCAAAAAGAAATATGATATTATTATTGTTGGGGACATGCATATCCCCATTGAGGTAACCTAGTGTTATTCGAAAATTCTCCGGTTTCATGTCATTCAGAAGAAGTTTGTTAATAAGACTTGATCAACCTTGTTAATGGATTCCTTTTGATCAGCATGAGATGGATGAATTTAGAAAGCACAACCCTCTGTACCCACCTTTTACTTTCTGTTATTTAGTTTAAAGAAAAATTAGTATTTTATGTCTGTTTGTGAATTATCCTTGCAATAAATAAATGTCCCGAAAATAAAAGTTCTCCAAATGCCCTGAAAATTGGATATGATTTTTTATAGAATATTTTAGAATTTCTTGTGCAAAGAACACACCAGGGGGCCTCACCAGCTGGCCACAAGGGTAGAGGGCGCGCCCCATGACCTTATGGGCCCCACATAGCCCCTGATACGTCTCCAACGTATCTACTTTTCCAAACACTTTTCCTTGTTTTGGACTCTAACTTGCATGATTTGAATGGAACTAACCTGGACTGACGCTGTTTTCAGCAGAATTGCCATCGTGTTATTTTTGTGCAGAAATGGAAGTTCTCGGAATGACCTAAAACTTCACGGAGAATATTTTTGGAATTAATAAAAATACTGGTGAAAGAATCAACACCAGGGGGCCCACACCCTGTCCACGAGGGTGGGGGGCGCGCCCACCCCCTGGGGCGCGTCCCCCTGCCTCATGGCCCCCCTGAGGCTCCACTGACCTCAACTCCAACTCTGTATATTCACGTTCGGGGAGAAAAAAAATCAGACAGAAGGCTTCATCGTGTTTTACGATACGGAGCCGCCGCCAAGCCCTAATCTCTCTCGGGAGGGCTGATCTAGAGTCCGTTCGGGGCTCCGGAGAGGGGAATCCGTCGCCATCGTCATCATGAACCTTCCTCCATCACCAATTTCATGATGCTCACCGCCGTGCGTGAGTAATTCCATCGTAGGCTTGCTGGACGGTGGTGGGTTGGATGAGATTTACCATGTAATCGAGTTAGTTTTGTTAGGTTTTTATCCCTAGTATCCATTATGTTGTGAGATTGATGTTGCTATGACTTTGCTATGCTTAATGCTTGTCACTAGGGTCCGAGTGCCATGATTTCAGATCTGAACCTATTATGTTTTCATGAATATATGTGAGTTCTTGATCCTATCTTGCAAGTCAATAGTCACCTACTATGTGTTATGATCCAGTAACCCCGAAGTGACAATAATTGGGACCACTGCCGGTGATGACCGTAGTTTGAGGAGTTCATGTATTCACTAAGTGTTAATGCTTTGGTCCGGTACTCTATTAAAAGGAGGCCTTAATATCCCTTAGTTTCCAATAGGACCCCACTGCCATGGGAGGTTAGGACAAAAGATGTCATGCAAGTTCTTTTCCATAAGCACGTATGACTATATTCGGAATACATGCCTACATTACATTGATGAACTGGAGCTAGCTCTATGTCACCCTATGTTATAACTGTTGCATGAGGAATCACATCCGACATAATTATCCATAACTATTCCATTGCCTATGAGCTTTTCACATATTGATCTTTGCTTAGTTACTTTTCCGTTGCCACTGTTACAATTACTACAAAACTTCTATTGTTACTTTTGCCACCGTTACCGTTACTTCCATACTACTTAGCTACTAAATATTTTGCTGCAGATATTAAGTCTTCCAGGTGTGCTTGAATTGGCAACTCAACTGCTAATACTTGAGAATATTCTTTGGCTCCCCTTGTGTCGAATCAATAAATTTGGGTTGAATACTCTACCCTCGAAAACTGTTGCGATCCCCTATACTTGTGGGTTATCAAGACTATTTTCTGGCGCCGTTGCCGGGGAGCATAGCTCTATTCTTTGATTCGCTTGGGATTTATATCTGTTGGTCACTATGAGGAACTTGAAAGACGGATAAACCAAGATTTATCCCTCAACTACGAGGGGAGGTAAGGAACTGCCATCTAGCTCTGCACTTGATTCACCTTCTGTTATGAGTAAATTTGCAACACCTACACCTGCTATTGATTCTAATATGTCACATGTTATTGATGATGCCACTTCTGCCATGCATGATGCTTATGATGAAACTACTTCTATGCTGGACAATACTGTGCCATTGGGTGAATTTCTTGATGAACAACTTGCTAGGGTTAGAGAGAATGAAATTATTGAAACTGATAATATTGATGAAAGTGATGATGAAGATTCTCCCCCTAGATATGAATTGCCTGATGTGCCTGAGGGTTATGTTATGGATGAAGAAACTGCTAGAGAGACTTTTTTGCTTGCAAAGATAGATATGATCTTAAGAAACTGTTAGTTAAGCTGAAAGAAAAGTCCTTGAATGCTAGAATGAAATATGACCCTACTTTTGCTACTTCACCTATCTGTATTTCTGATAAGGATTATGATTTCTCTCTCAATCCTGAGTTAGTTACTTTGGTTGAATCTGATCCTTTTTATGGCTATGAATCTGAAACTGTTGCACATCTTAATAAATTAAATGATATAGCCACCCTATTCACTAATGAGGAAAAAATTCATTACTACTATATCCTTAAGTTATTTCTGTTCTCATTAAAGGGTGATGCTAAAACATGTTTTAATTCTCTTGATCCTGGTTGTGTGCATAGTCCCCAAGATATGATTTATTACTTCTCTGCTAAATATTTCCCCGCTCATAAGAAACAAGCTGCCTTAAGGGAAATATATAATTTTGTGCAAATTGAAGAAGAGAGTCTCCCGCAAGCTTGGGGGGGCTTCTCCGATTACTTAATGCTTTGCCTGATCATCCTCTCAAGAAAAATGAAATACTTGATATCTTTTATAATGGACTAACCGATGCTTCCAGAGACCACCTGGATAGTTGTGCTGGTTGTGTTATTAGGGAAAGAACAGTTGATCAAGTTGAATTGCTACTGAATAATATGTTGAGTAATGACAATAATTGGACACTTCCTGAACCAACTCCTAAGTCAATCCCGAAGAGAAGGGGTATTCTATTTCTCAGTCCTGAAGATATGCAAGAGGCAAAGAAATCTATGAAAGAAAAAGGTATTAAAGCTGAAGATGTTAAGAATTTACCACCTATTGAAGAAATACATGGTCTTGATGACCCGACACAGGTAGTAAAGGTAAATTCTCTCTATAGATTTGTTGAAGGTGATATTCCTTGTAATAAGTCTGCTAGCCAATGCTTGGATGAGTTTGATAATTTTATTGTTAAACAAGAAAACTTCAATGCTTATGTTGGTAGACATTTGAAACGTAATGCTTATATGATTGAACACTTGAGTGATTATATGGCTAGAGTTAAAGGTGAACTTAAACTCATTAGTAAACATGCTTCTATGGTTACCACTCAAGTAGAACAAGTGCTTAAAGCTCAGAATGATTTGCTCAATGAATTAAATAATAAGAAAAAGGATAATGCCGTTAGAGTTATGACTAGAGGGGGTAAAATGACTCAGGAACCTTTGTATCCTGAGGGCTACCCCAAGATAATTGAGCAAGATTCTCGGAGAACTAATGTTGATACACCTATTCCTTCTAAGAGGAAGAAAAAGAAAAATGATAAGACTTTGCATGCTTCTAGTGAATCTGTTGTTGACACACCTGAGAATCCCAATGATATTTCTGTTTCTGATGCTGAAACACAATCTGGTAATGAGCATGAACCTAGTGATAATGTTAATGATGATGTTCATGTTGATGCTCAACCTAGCAATAACAATGATGTAGAGATTGAACCTGCTGTTGATCTTGATAACCCACAATCAAAGAATCAACATTCTGATAAGAGAGACTTTGTTGCTAGGAAGCACGGTAAAGAAAGAGAACCATGGGTTCAGAAACCCATGCCCTTTCCTCCTAAACCATCCAATCAAAAGGATGATGAGGATTTTGAGCGCTTTGCTGAAATGATTAGACCTATCTTTTTGCGTATGTGTTTGACTGATATGCTTAAAATGAATCCTTATGCTAAGTATATGAAAGATATTGTTACTAATAAAAGAAAGATACTGGAAGCTGAAATTTCCACCATGCTTGCTAATTACACTTTTAAAGGTGGAATACCAAAGAAACTAGGAGATCCCAGAGTACCAACTATACCATGCTCCATTAAAACAAACTATGTTAAAACTGCTTTATGTGTCTTGGAGCCGGTGTTAGTGTTATGCCTCTCTCTTTATATCGTAGACTCGATATGAATAAGTTGACACCTACTGAAATATCTTTGCAAATGGCCGACAAATCAACTGCTATACCTGTCGGTATTTGTGAGGATGTGCCTGTTGTGGTTGCAAACGTTATTATTTTAACGGACATTGTTATTCTTGATATTCCCGAGGATGATAGTATATCTATTATTCTTGGTAGACCCTTTTTGAATACTGTAGGGGCTGTTATTGATTGCAACAAAGGCAATGTCACTTTTCACGTTAATGGTAATGAGCATACAGTACACTTTTCGAGGAAACAACCTCAAGTTCATAATATTAATTCTATTGGAAAAATTTCAACGATTATTATTGGAGGTTTTGAATTTCCTCTTCCTACTGTCAAGAAGAAATATGATATTCTTATTACTGGGGACATGGATATCCCCGTTGAGTAACTTAGTTTAATTCGAAATTTCACCGGTTCCATGTTATTCGAAAAGAGTTTGTTAACAAGACTTGATAGTGGATTCCTTTTGATGAGCATGAGATGGATGAATTTAGAAATCACAACTCTCCGTACCCTCCTTTTACTTTCTGTTATTTAGATTAAATTAAGCAAAAATAATAGTTCTGTCTGTTTTCTGAATCATCCTTGCAATAAAAAATACCCCAAAAATAAAAGTTCTCCAAATGTCCCGAAAATGAAATATGATTTTTTGTAGAATATTTAAGAATATCTAGCACTGAGAACACATCAGGGGGAGCCACCGCCTAGCCATGAGGGTCCAGGGCGCGCCCTCCCCCCTGGGGCGCGCCCTCTGCCTCATGGGCCCCACTTGGCCCCCTCCACTTATTCCAGCTCCCACTCACTCCTTCTTCCTCCAGAAAAAAATCCTCCCATAGCTCAAACCCGTGTTCTAGCTCATCTTGCTGCCATTTTCGATCTCCTTGCTCAAAGCTCCATTAACAAAACAGTTTTGGGGGATTGTTCTTCGGTATGTGACTCCTCCAATGGCCCAATTAGTTTTTGTTCTAGTGCTTTATTTATTGCAAATTTTTGCTGCTTAGGTGACCCTGTTCTTGAGCTTGCATGCCAAATTTTTATGGTCAAAAGTAGTTTTAATGCTTGATATAGCCTTTAGGCACTTGTGGAAGTAGTTGCTATCAATCTTGTTGAGTTTGGTTCACTTTTTTTGAGTCACTAAAAATTTCAGAAATTTTTCAGAGGAAGAAATATGTTTAGGAATATGTACCAAGGTGGTTCCTCAAGGAAGCAAGTCCCAAGGCTTGTGATACGTGAGGGAAGCTCAAGTGCGGCCTTGTGAATGGCCGTCAGAGGAGTTTATGTTCCAAGCAGGTATCAAGGAAGAATTTGACGCGTATGTGCGTAATGCTGATCTTGAGGGCTTCGTGTCAGATAAGTGCCCTCAATACCACTACCTAACTAATTCCTTTGTGAGAAGGTTTAAATTTACATCCTCGCGCAATTCTCACACTGTTTTATTTGATCTATATGATAAATCATATACCATGGACCTAGAAGATTTTACTGCTGCTTGTAAACTCCCGCAGTGGGGTAATGTTAGTGAACCTCGCAAATCTGAATATAAAGATTTTCTTGCTAGTATCATTTTGGGGGAATCTAGAGAAATCACACAAGCTACCATAGGGAGCATTCATTTTCCTTCCATACATTATTTTGCTCTCTTCATAGGTAGATGCATTAACGGTAAAGATGAGGCTTGTCACATGTGCGTTCCAGATCTTTTTGTCCTCAAAAGTGCGGTATTAGGTGATAAACAATATAACTTGGGGGCTATTGTTGCATGAAGGTTGCATATTAACGGTTTAAGTGGAGATTTGTTTGGTGGAATTTATGCAACTCGTGTAGCTAATTATCTTGAGGTGCCTATACATGAAAATGATATTAGGTTGCCTCCTACTTATCTAGATTATAATGCTATGGTTCACCATCAGTTTGTTGAGAGGAATGAATAGTCCCTCCAGTACCGACTAATCTTTGACAGACGTCGCACTGTCCATATTGCTCTCCCTGCTTCTACTTTCATTGACTTTCATGCAAAAGGGAGATATGTTTTTTTTTACACCTTTAATTGACTTTCAGGCAAAAGGGAGATATGTTATAACCAGGGAGGAGGCGAACGAGTACGACAGGAGGATGGAGGCAGCTCGCCTCCAAGCTGCAGCTCTTGAGGCAGTAGCTGCTGCATCTCAGTACGACCCTAGCTACAACTTTGGATATCCGCCAGGCCAGCCGTGGCCATAGACCAACTTAGGCCAAAAGCCTAAGCTTGGGGGATTACGTATTTCTCACCGACATTACATTCATGTTCACACACTCATTCTAGTTGTCGGTGCTCATACTTTTTCATTGTACTATACATGTTAGTTTATTTTCTGTTTCTAGTCTTCTTGTCGTGTGTTTGCAAAACCTTAAGAAAAACCAAAAAAAATTAGTTGTAGCTTTTAGCTAGTTTATTTTCCATGTCTGTCGGTGCACAAAAGTAGGGGTCCCTTTTTGCACCCCTTTACTTGTGCGCGGGCAGTCGCAGCCCCACGCCCCTGGCCACGCTTGGCGGGGCAGAGGAAGCAGAGGCACAAGACAACCAGACCAACGCAAGCCGGAAACACAAAGAGCAGAAGGGCGAGATGGACTCCCCCGGCAAGGCCCTTGCCGGGGCGGCCTCCACAGCCCCGGCAAGAACCTTGCCGGGGCAACTCGCCCAACGCCAGCAGGGCTACCACCCTTGAGCCTGAGAGTTCCGACGCCCTCAACCACGCTGGAACCAGAGCTCGGGAGGCGCCTCCATGGTGGCATGAAGATCTTTGTGAAGACCAAGAGCATACAAGACTAGATAAATAACCAGAAGACGACGATCCTCGGCAAGATCCTTGCCAAGGATACCCACGAGACCCCTGGCAAGCCCCTTGCCAGGGACGACCACGATGCCACGGCAAGACCCTTGCCGGGGCCCCGGCAAGACTCTTGCCGAGGAAGTCCACGCGGCCGCAACCAGACCCACATCTGTCAAAGCTCCACCGCCGTTCCCATGCAGCTGCCAGCCCACCAACTAGGCGAACACCTGCGTGGAGATGTGCGGCCTCTAGGCCAACTCAGCAAGCACTTGCGTGGTGGCATGCAGATCTTTGTGAAGGCTCTACCACCGCACCAACTCAGCAGCCACCCAACCAGTGTGGCACTACTCGCCTCGTCAAATTGGACGCCCGTCGAAGTCAGGCGAGGCGCGACAGCTGGGACGAGCTTCCTTGTCGTCCCTGATAAAGCAAGAAGGGCACGTCGGCAGCGCATTTAATGCGTTTGTCCTATGGTGCCAGAGGATAGACTTGACCACTGTATAGCTTTCCACCTCCTGTGTGCCACTGTGGCTGCCCCTTTGTCTATAAAAGGAGGCCCGCGGCATAATGGGAGAGGATTCGGACTTTTTGGATCCTGCACGCCTTGTAGCTAGTCCAAGAACACGAGATAAACAGAAACCAACAGGAGTAGGGTATTGCGCGTCACTTGCGGCCCGAACCTGGATAAACCCCCTGCGTTGATCTCTCAATCCCGCTCTTTCCACAGCCCCGTGTCCGCCAACCCTAGCAAAAGGGATTCCTCGTGATCTCGTAGGTGTCGTTTCCCCCGACATCTTTGGCGCGCCAGGCAGGGGGCGCAAGCTGTGAAAATCCGGTTTGAAGGTTAGCACACCGACTTCATCATCACCATGGCTCACAGCGGTCGGCTCGTCCGGGGCCGGCCCGTCCGCGCCAGCGCGAGCAGGCGACCGGGTGCCCATGGATGGGGCCGGGGACGTGGCCCGCGAGCATCCACGACATTCTGGCGATCGGAGCCAGGCGAGCGGCATCGTCCGAATCCGAGACGATGAGGCACGCGCCGCTGGGTCCGGGGGCGGGGCCGTGCTGCCCGCGGGAGGCGTAGCAGCCTCTACGGCACCCCAGCCGGCGCCTGCGCTGCGCCCCTCCCAGGCCGCGCGCGATGAGCAACACCGCGATGCCGGAGCCCCAGGGCACCGCCACGGAAAGAGCCCTGTGCGCCACTCACAAGACGAACCAGGCTGGCGTGCGCGCTCAGACACCGGTGCAGGCGGTGTGCGACCGCGAGACTGCGGCAGAGCCCCTTCTAACCCGGTTAGAAGTTGGCGCGCGTCACGGTCTATGCAAATCTCGCCGCCACCTACGCCAGCAGAAGCGCTGGCGCGCGTGCAGCTGCTCCTCGACTTCCCCCTGCCGCGGAGAAGTTCGACGAGTGGAGAGCCACCATCCGAAGCCTTGTCAGCTTCGTCAACAAAGACGAGCCGCTCCCGACGGGACCCTCGCACCCGAGTCCCCGACGAGCCGGTGCATGCCGGCGGTGGGGGGACCAGAGATGCAGCGACCACGGTGCACTCCTCCCCGCGGCCGCGACAACAGCCACCGGCCCGTCAACCCGACGTCGGTGACAATGTTTCCACAACGTCGTCCGACCTGCGAACACGCCGCAACCAACGTCAAGTCCTTCGGGAACGGGCCCAGGAAGACGCTCGAACTACCATCGAACAACGATGGGAGACGCGCCATCAGTCAGATCGGCGTGTGGGGCCTACTATGGACCACCCGGCGCCGGGGGGCCCCGGCGACCTGCCTTACGAGGTGGGTTGTCCAGCCTTTACCCGAGAGTTGTGACAGTTCCAGTGGCCCTCCCACCGCATGTTCAAGCCTGATGTTGGCGAGAAGTACAACGGCAAGACCCACCCGTCGGAGTTCCTCAGCATCTACGCCATTGCGATGCAAGCTGCTGGAGCTCGCGACAATAAGGTGTTTGCCAATTACTTCCCGTTGGCACTCAAACCCAATGTCATGTCATGGTTGATGCACTTGCCAGTGGATTCCATTTCTTCTTGGTAGGATTTGTGTCATGAGTTTGTTGGCGCCTTCACTGGAGGCCACCAAGCTCATGGCTAGGCAAGCGATTTGCATATCATTCCCTAGAAAGAAGGTGAAAACCTGCACAAGTACATACAGAGGTTCAGCCAGGTGCAGTACAACATCCCAGATGTTCAACCCGCCGCCGTTATCAGCGCATTCCATCAGAATGTGTGCAACCGCAAGATGCGTGAAGAGTTGTCGATGAACAAGGTCAAGGATGTGGCCAAAATTTACATTCTGGCCGATAGATGTGCTCGAGCCGAAGAGGGGAGGAAGTACCCCGGCGAGGACGCTGGTTTGGAAACCGACTCCACAGACGAAGACATCGCCGCCCCGACAAAGAAAGGCCGACGCCACAACAGGAAGCATAAGGTCAAGACTGTGCTTGCCGTTGAGGGATCCGGCGAGCTCGGCGCCGCAAAAAAGGCCAAGGCTAACGACCCCGGCAAGGAGGTTGCCGGGTGTGCCGCCTGCTTGGCCCTAGTGGCTGCCGGCAAGCCAGGAGGCTCCAACAAGCAGTACTACAAGATCCACCGCACCAAGGGCCATGACCTCCAGAACTGCCGACAAGTTGAGCTGCTTGCAGAAAAGCAAAAGGCTGAATATGAAAGGCGAGACAAGGAGAAGGGTCAGGATGGTGCTGAGGGATCTGGCAAGAAGCGTGGCGGCCAAGGGGGTCGCCGCGGCAAAGATAAGCAACAAGAGAGGCCCGCTCGGGGCCGCGACAAGAAAGAGGAGGATGATGATCACAACGAGGACGACGAGTCCGGCGAGCACGAGTTCCACAAGGCTACAGAGGCTATGTGCGTCGACGGTGGCGTCTCGTTGCACACCTCACCCCGCCAGCTGAAGCAGTGGGCGCGTGAGGTCACTGCGGCGGAGCCGTCGTTCGATGCCCAGAAGCTACTGAAGTGGTCCTGCACGCCCATCGTTTTTGACACGAGGATGACCTTAACCGCACAACTGCGGTCGGGTGTTTTCTGTTGTTGGTTTCATCAACAATACGCAACCTCAAGGTGACCAAAGTGCTGGTTGACGATGGGGCCGGCCTAAATTTGATCTCGCCCGCTATGATCAAGAAGCTGCAGATTCCTGACAGAGACCTCGAAGAGACGGGCACGTTTCAAGGGGTCAACCCGAGAAGGAGCCAGCCTAATGGTAAAATCACGCTGCCCGTTACGTTTGGGGGCAAGCTGAACTATAGGACGGAGAAGGTCGTCTTTGATGTCGCCAAGATCCCCTCTCCATACTATGGGATCCTTGGCCGCCCAGCGCTGGCCAAGTTCATGGCGGCGTCCCACTACGCCTACAACACATTGAAGATGCCGGGGCACTGACCATCATCACTGTCCCCTCTAACAAGAAAGACACACTCATCTGCACTGACCAACTCTACTGAGAGGCAGTTGCAGCAACTACCGCCAGGGCACTTGCTCCTGCCGCTGAAGCTCCAGGGAGGAAGAAGGCCAGCAAGACTATTTCCGGCAAGACCTCTCATGGCAAGACCTCTTGCACCCACTCCGGCAAGCGCACCTCTTCGGAGTGTTGTGCTCCCGTTGAGACGTGCCAGAGAGCTCCACCGGCAAGAGCAAAAAGTCTAAGGCTGCACCACTAGAAACCAAGAAGGTGTCCGTCAAGGAGGACGACACGGGCGGGGCTTTCACTATAAGCTCCACCCTCGACAACAAATAGGAAATCGCGCTCGTCGCCTTCCTGCGGGTGAATGTTGATGTATTTGCATGGCAAGCATCTAATATCCCCGGTGTTCCCAGGGAGGTGATTGAGCACCATCTTGTTGTCTGTCCTCACGCGCGGCCCGTCAAGCAGAAGATCAGGAAGAAAGCTTTGGAGCGGCAATAGTTCATCATTGAAGAGATCAGGAAGTTGGAGGCGGTAGGCCTGGTAAGAGGAGTACTCCACCCCACGTGGTTGGCCAATCGGGTGGTGGTGCGTAAGGCAAACAGGAAGTGGAGGCTGTGTATTGACTACACAGACATCAATAAAGCCTGTCCAAAGGATCCTTTCCCTCTGCCACGCATCGACTAGATTGTAGACTCCACTGCCGGGTGTGACCTGCTGTCATTCCGCGATGCCTATTCAGGGTACCACTAGATCTTCATGATGAAGGAAGATGAAGAGAAGACCACGTTCATCACCCCATGTGGTATGTACTGTTTTGTACGAATGCCTTTCGGGTTGAAGAGAGCTGGTTTGACGTTTGCCCGAGCGGTCCAAATTGGTTTTGAGCCCCAGCTACATAGAAATATGGAAGCTTATATGGATGACATATTGGTCAAAACCAAGGACAGGGCCACGCTCGTGCAAGATTTAGAAGAAACATTCACAGACCCGCGCAAGATCAACCTCAAGCTCAACCCAGAAATGTGTGTGTTCGGTGTCCCCTCTGGCAAACTTCTCGGGTTCTTTGTGTCTCAACGAGGGATCGAAGCAAATCCCGACAAGATCAAAGAGATTGAGCAGATTGGGGCGCCGAAACGGGTCAAAGACGTCCGTAGGCTCATCGGCTGCGTTGCTGCCCTGAGTAGGTTCATCTCCAAATCTGTTGAGCGCGCCCTCCCCTTTTTCAAAATTGAAAAAGGAGGGTCCAGTAAAATGGACTCCGGAGGCAGAGGAAGCACTGCAAGATTTGAAGAGGTACCTCTCCTCCATGTCAATACTAGTCGTGCCTAAACCACGAGAGTCGTTGCTGCTGTACTTAACAGTGATAGCCCACAAGTATAGGGGATCAATAGTAGCCTCTTTCGATAAGTAAGAGTGTCGAACCCAATGAGGAGCAAAAGGTAGAACAAATATTCCCTCAAGTTCTATCAACCACCGATACAACTCTACGTACACTTGACGTTTGCTTTACCGGAAACAAGTAGGAAACTAGAAGTACTTTGTAGGTGTTTTTGGATAGGTTAGCAAGAAAGTAAAGAGCGAGTAAATAAAGACTAGGGGCTGCTTAGATTAAAACACAACTAAAGTAAATATGGCGAGTGTGGAAAAGTGGTGGTAGGAGTTGTGGAATTGTCCCTAGGCAATTGACTATATTACTAGACCGGTAATCACTATTGCAATTCTATTTGAGGGAGATGCATAAGCTAACATACTTTCTCTACTTGGATCATATGCACTTATGATTGGAACTCTAGCAAGCAGCCGCAACTACTAAAGATTCATTAAGGTAAAACCCAACCATAGCATTAAAGCATCAAGTCCCCTTTTATCCCATATGCAACAATCTACTCACTCGGGTTTGTGTTTCAGTCACTCACGCAACCCACCATAAGCAAATCATAAATATATTGCAAACCCTACAGCGGGAATCCCTCACGCTTGTGCGACACGGAGGGCACAATAGGACAGCACCAATAATAAAACATGCAACTCAAACCAATCATAGCAATTCATCAATCACAGATAGGACAACGAAATCTACTCAGACATCATAGGATGGCAACACATCATTGGAAAATAATATGAAGCATAAAGCACCATCTTCAAGTAGAGGGTACAGCGGGTTGCGGGAGAGTGGACCGCTGAATATAGATGGGGGAAGGTGATGGAGATGTTGGTGAAGATGGCGGAGGTGTTGGTGAAGGTCACGGTGATGATGATGGCCCCCGGCGGCGTTCTGGCACCACCGGAAGCAAGGGGGAGAGAGCCCCCCTTATTATTCCTCTTCTTCTTCCTTGACCTCCTCCCTAGATGGGAGAAGGGTTTCCCCTCTGGTCCTTGGCTCCCATGGCTTGGGAGGGTTGAGAGCCCCTCCGAGATTGGATCTATCTCTCTGTTTCTGCGTTACTGCTCGCCTGCTTTCACCGCTTCGTATATATGGAGATCCGTAACTCCGATTGGCCTGAAACCTTCGCCGAGAATATTAGCTTTCTTCCAGCAAAAGAAGAGTGTCAACCGCCTTACGGTGGGCTCACAAGGGTAGGGGGCGCGCCCAGGGGGGGGCAGGCGCGCCCCCCTGCCTCGTGACCACCTCGGGCACTGGTTCGCGTTAATTTTCCCTCCAAATTTTCCATATTTTCCAAAAATAAGCTCCGTCCGTTTTTATCCCGCTTTGGACTCAGATGATATGGATATTCTGAAACCAAAACATGCAATGATGTGGACCCACTGGATCAATATGTTAGTCCCAAAAATAATATAAAAAGTTGCCAAAAGTATATGAAAGTTGAATAATATTGGCATGGAACAATCAAAAATTATAGATACGACGGAGACGTATCAACATCCCCAAGCTTAATTCCTGCTCGTCCTCGAGTAGGTAAATGATAAAAAGATAATTTTTGATGTGGAATGCTACCTAGCATAATCTTGATCATATGTCTAATCATGGCATGAATATTAAGACACGAGTGATTCAAGGAAATAGTCTATCGTTTGACATAAAAACAATAATACTTCAAGCATACCAACCAAGCAATTATGTCTTATTGAAATACCATAGCCAAAGAAAGCTCATCCCTACAAAATCATATAGTCTGGCTATGCTCCATCTTCACCACACAAAATATTCACATCATGCACAACCCCGATGACAAGCCAAGCAATTGTTTCATACTTTTGACGTTTCTCAAACCTTTTCAACTTTCATGCAATACATGAGCGTCAGCCATGGACATGTCACTATAGGATAGAATATGATGATGGGGGTTATGTGGAGAAGACAAAAAAAATAGAAAGTCTCACATCAACTAGGCGTATCAATGGGCTATGGAGATGCCCATTAATAGATATCAATGTGAGGAGTAGGGATTGCCATGCAACGGATGCACTAGAGCTATAAGTGTATGAAAGCTCAAACTGAAACTAAGTGGGTGTGCATCCAATTTGCTTGCTCATGAAGACCTAGGGCATTTGAGGAAGCCCATTGTTGGAATATACAAGCCAAGTTCTATAATGAAAATTCCCACTAGTATATGAAAGTGACAACATAGGAGACAATCTATATGAAGAACATGGTGCTACTTTGAAGCACAAGTGTGGAAAAAGAGATAGTAACATTTCCCCTTTTTATTTTCTTTTCTTTTTTTTCTTTTCCTTTTTTGCGGGCTTCTTTGGCCCCATTTTTTTATTTAGGCTTCTTTGGCCTCTCTCTTTTTTTGGATGGGGCAATGCTCTAATAATGATGATCATCACACTTTTATTTAATTACAACTTGATGTGACAACTCGATACTGGAACAAAGATATGACTCTATATGAATGCCTCCGGCGGTGTACCAGGATGTGCAATGATCTAGCATAGCAATGACATCAAAAAACGGACAAGCCATGAAAACATCATGCTAGCTATCTTACGATCATGCAAAGCAATATGACAATGAATGCTCAAGTCATGTTTATGATGATGATGAAAGTTGCATGGCAATATATCTCGGAATGGCTAAGGAAATGCCATGATAGGTAGGTATGGTGGCTGTTTTTAGGAAGATATAATGGGGCTTATGTGTGATAGAGCGTATCGTATCATGGGGTTTGGATGCACCGGCGAAGTTTGCACCAACTCTCGAGGTGAGAAAGGGCAATGCACGGTACCGAAGAGGCTAACAATGATGGAAAGGTGAGAGTGCGTATAATCCATGGACTCAACATTAGTCATAAAGAACTCACATACTTATTGCCAAAATCTATTAGTCATCGAAACAAAGTACTACGCGCATGCTCCTAGGGGGATAGATTGGTAGGAAAAGACCATCGCTCGCCCCCAACCGCCACTCATAAGGAAGGCAATCAATAAACACCTCATGCTCCGACTTCGTTACATAACGGTTCACCATACGTGCATGCTACGGGACTTGCAAACCTCAACACAAGTATTTCTCATTTTCACAATTACTCAACTAGCACGACTCTAATATCACCACCTTTATATCGCAAAACTATTGCAAAGAGTCAAACATATCATATTCAGCGATCTACAAGTTTTATGTAGGATTTTATGACTAACCACGTGAATGACCAGTTCCTGTCATCTCTCTAAATAGATATAAGTGAAGCAAGAGAGTTTTAATTCTTTCTACAAAAGATATGCCCATGCTCTAACAAATATAAGTGAAGCAAAAGAGCATTCTACAAATGGCGGTTGTCTAAGTGAAGAGAAACAGGCAATCCAAACTTCAAATGATATAAGTGAAGCACATGAAGCATTCTATAAAGCCATATTCAAAAGATATAAGTGAAGTGCAAAGAGCATTCTTATAAATAAAGCAAGGACCATCTCATACCAGCATGGTGCATAAAATAAAAGTGAAAACTAAAAGCAAAAGACGCTCCAAGATTGCACATATCGCATCAACGAAACGAATCCGAAAACATACCGATACTTGTTGAAGAAAGAGGGGATGCCTTCCCAGCATCCCCAAGCTTAGACGCTTGAGTCTCCTTGAATATTTACTTGGGGTGCCTCGGGCATCCCCAAGCTTGAGCTCTTTCCTCTCTTCCTTCTTCTCACATCGAGACCTTCTCGATCATCGAACACTTCATCCACACAAAACTCCAACAGAAAACTCGGTAAGATCCGTTAGTATAATAAAGCAAATCACCACTCTAAGTACTGTTGCAAACCAATTCATATTTTGTTTTTTCATTGTGTATACTGTAATATAACTTTTTCATGGCTTAATCCACTGATATAAATTGATAGTTTCATCAAAACAAGCAAACTATGCATCAAAAACAGAATCTGTGTAAAACAGAACAGTCTGTAGCAATCTGAACATTCACCATACTTCTGATACTTGAAAAATTCTGCCACAATTAGGAAAAATAAATAATTTGTACAGCAAGACAGTGCAAAAAGAATCAGAACCATTTGACGTTCCAGTAAAAAACTAACATTCACGCACTACAGCCAAAGTTTCTGTCCTGCACCGCACAAACCAACAAGCATTGTAAACATCCTAAAGGCAAACCTTGGCACATTATTTTTATAATACAGTGGAATTGTACAAGGGAATAATTATTTTTGTTGAAAAGTTTCTGTAATCAAGATTCACAAAGTTCCCATGGGCATGAACAAAGTTCAAGGACGTCCCCCACTTTCACAATGCTCGTCTCTCTCACTTTCACTTTTCTTTTTGAAAAAGTTTTGGGTTCCCCTCTTTATTTTTGTTGTTTTTAAACTATATGAAAGCACTCAACAGAAATAAATGACTCTCTAAAACTTCTGGGTTGTCTCCCTGGCAGCGCTTTCTTTAAAGCCATTAAGCTAGGGATATAGTGCTCAAATAGTGAATCCACCCGAATCCCAAGGTATCAAAGCCAATTTTAATTAGCAATGATTTAGCATTTAGTAGTGAGCACAAAGCAACATATATCAAGCAATGACGAAGTCTAACTCTCTTCCTATGCATCGGCATGTCATAAAAGAACAATTCATGCACACAAAGTAAAGGCCAATGCATAGTATAAATAGTTTCTTGCAATTTTATCGTGTTGGAAACATAAAGAGGTGGAGATATAGTTCCTCTCTCATAATAATTGCAAGTAGGAGCAGTAAGCACATGCATATTATATTCATCAAAATCATCATGTGTAGTAGTAAAAGGCAACCCATCAATATAATCCTTATAAGTGCAAGTTTCTCCGATATAGTGTAGTCAGGAGAATTCAAAAAGATAATAGGACTATCATGCGTGGGTGCAATAGCAACAATTTCATTCATAACATAAGGAACTATAGCAAGTTCATCTCCATAAGCATAATTCATTTTGGCATCTTGGCGACAAGCATAGCAAGCATCATCAAAAAGGGATATTTCAAAAGAATCAATGGGATCATAACAATCATCCTTCGGTAAGCACGAAGGGGAACTAAATAATGTATGAGTTGGAGGGTTACTCTCATTAGAAGGTGGGCACGGGTAGCTAATCCGCTCTTCCTCCTTTTGTTCTTCGCTCTCCTCATCATCTTTTTCATCCAATGAGCTCACAGTTTCATCAATTTCTTCTTCCATAGCTTCCTGCAAAATATTAATCTCTTCTTGGACAGCGTTGACTTTCTTCATAAAAGCATTAATATAGTAATTGTATTCATAATTTTCATAGCAATATCTAAGTATAGCAAGATTTTCAGGCCTATAAGCATCATCATCTAAAGCTTCATACTTTTCAAACAAAGATTCAATTTCATAAGCAGCCTTAAAAGCAACAAATTCTTCTATTTGTTCCACATCATAGTAATCATATATACCATGAGCAAAGAAGCTAAGGTTTCATTATCATTAAATTCGCATGAAAAGGGAAGCTGTGGAGCCTCCATCCTAGAGCAACAAGTAATATCATATTTCAAGCATAGATTCCAGGCATACCAACGCAACATAATAAATTGATCCCATAATAGTTTCCCTTTTTGTGATGAGCGATAATCCCTAAAGTATTCACGTTGATCCAACATGTCTCCCATTATAAAGTTGAATGGGGTTTTCTCAGGATTATCAAAGTAGTACAGAATATCTCTCACATAATGAGAATCGGGGGTTTTAGGAGTTACCCCATCCTCATGAGTAGCAAGTACACCTAACTTTTTTGGTATTTCGTGTTCCATATCCATAATTAAAGATAGAGAACAACTAAGAACAACAAATAAAAATTACTTAGTGATAAAGCAAACAAGCACACACGAGAATATTCACCCCACACTATTGCTCCCTGGCAACGGCGCCAGAAAAAGGTCTTGATAACCCACAAGTATAGGGGATCAATTGTAGCCTCTTTCGATAAGTAAGAGTGTCTAACCCAACGAGGAGCTAAAGGTAGAACAAATATTCCCTCAAGTTCTATCAACCATCGATACAACTCTACGTACACTTGACGTTCGCTTTACCGGAAACAAGTAGGAAACTAGAAGTACTTTTTAGGTGTTTTTGGATAGGTTAGCAAGAAAGTAAAGAGTGAGTAAATAAAGACTAGGGGCTGCTTAGATAAAAGCACAACTAAAGTAAATATGGCGAGTGTGGAAAAGTGGTGGTAGGAGTTGTTGAATTGTCCCTAGGCAATTGACTATATTACTAGACCGGTAATCACTATTGCAATTCTATTTGAGGGAGAGGCATAAGCTAACATACTTTCTCTACTTGGATCATATGCACTTATGATTGGAACTCTAGCAAACATCCGCAACTACTAAAGATTCATTAAGGTAAAACCCAACCATAGCATTAAAGCATCAAGTCCCCTTTTATCCCATACGCAACAATCTACTCACTCGGGTTTGTGTTTCAGTCACTCACGCAACCCACCATAAGCAAATCATAAACATATTGCAAACCTACAGCGGGAATCCCTCACGCTTGCACGACACGGAGGGCACAATAGGACATCACCAATAATAAAACATGCAACTCAAACCAATCATAGCAATTCATCAATCACCGATAGGACAACGAAATCTACTCAGACATCATAGGATGGCAACACATCATTGGAAAATAATATGAAGCATAAAGCACCATGTTCAAGTAAAGGGTACAGCGGGTTGTGGGAGAGTGGACCGCTGAATATAGATGGGGGAAGGTGATGGAGATGTTGGTGAAGATGGCGGAGGTGTTGGTGAAGGTCACGGTGATGATGATGGCCCTCGGCGGCATTCCGGCACCACCGGAAGCAAGGGGGAGAGAGCCCCCCTTCTTCTTCTTCTTCCTTGACCTCCTCCCTAGATGGGAGAAGGGTTTCCCCTCTGGTCCTTGGCTCCCATGGCTTGGGAGGCGAGAGCCCTCCGAGATTGGATCTATCTCTGCTTTCTGCATTCTGCTCGCTCTGCTTTCACCGCTTCGTATATATGGAGATCCGTAACTCCGATTGGCCTGAAACCTTCACCGAGAATATTAGCTTTCTTGCAGCAAAAGAAGAGTGTCAACCGCCTTACGGTGGGCTCACGAGGGTAGGGGGCGCGCCCAGGGGGGCAGGCGCGCCCCCCTGCCTCGTGACCACCTCGGGCACTGGTTCGCATTGATTTTCCTTCCAAATTTTCCATATTTTCCAAAAATAAGCTCCGTCCGTTTTTATCCCATTTGGACACCGTTTGATATGGATATTCTGCGAAACCAAAAACATGCAATAGACAGGGGCTGCACTGGCAATCGGATCAATATGTTAGTCCCAAAAATAATATAAAAGTTGCCAAAAAGTATATGAAAGTTGAATAATATTGGCATGGAACAATAAAAAATTATAGATACGACGGAGACGTATCAAGCAGCAACGAATCAAGTGGCCAGTGCTGCGCTGGTGGCGCAGAGGGAACCTGAGGGAGAAGCAGCAGTTGCAGCAGAGCCGTCAGATGGTGGGCCGGGGTCTTCCCCGGCAGAGCCTGACGCCGGCAAACTAGAACCCCCGGCAAGGCCCGAACCCGGCGAGGCAGAGCCTGAGCGGATGGGCGAAGTGGTACGGAAGAAGAAGATGGTGCAACACCTAGTGTATTTTGTCAGTTCCCTCTTGCAGGGGGCTAGGTCAAGATATTCTGGAATGCAGAAGCTTCTTTTTGGCCTTCTCATGGCCTCGAGAAACCTGCGCCACTATTTCCATGCGCACAAAATCGCCGTCGTCACCCGCCTCCCTTTGCAACGGATTTTGCACAACCTAGATGCGACAGGGAGGATTGTGGAGTGGGCATTGGAGCTGTCGAGCTTTGGACTCAAGTTTGAAAGTACTTCAACGATCAAGAGCCGAGCTTTGGCAGAGTTCATAGTAGAGTGGACCGCAACGCCCGACGAGGAGATTCAAGAGACCGCCCTCCCCGGCAAGGAGACGAGAAGTGAGTGGATTATGTATTTTGATGGAGCTTTCTCACTCCAAGGTGCTGGTGCTGGCGTGCTACTTGTCGCACCCACCGGTGAGCACCTCAAGTACGTAATCCAGATGCACTTCCCCCGAGAAAAATCAACAAACAATATAGCGGAGTACGAGGGGTTGCTTGCCGGTCTCAGGATCACGGCAGACCTCAGAATCAAGAAGCTCATCATCAGGGGTGCTTCGCAGCTCATCGTCAAGCAAGTCAACAAGGATTACCAGAGCTCGTTGATGGAGGCCTACGTTGTCGGCGTTCTGGGAACGGGGGTCCCCAGACTTGCCTGCCTGCGGCCTGCGGCGTGGCTCGAAGGAGGCACAGGACAGCCCATCTTCATCTACACAAGCTCAAGACCCTCGCGAGGGGCCAAGCCTCGCGGGGCGGACGACCAAGAGCTTCCTCAGGCGCGGCCTCGTCAGGCTGGCTCATGAAGAGGCGGAGAGTTCAAGGCAGGGTACCTCGCGAGGTGCCCATGACGCAAGCCATGACGACCAAGGGCGCCAGTCGGGCACCAGCCCGCGCAGCGTCCTCCTTTCCCTTTTGGTGAAAAGGGAGCAAGCGCAGGCAAGAGCATCGAGCAAAGGCATCCGTTTCGGTGCAACAAGACCAAGACCAGCCCCAACGGCTGGAATGCAGTCATCGTGGAGCCCAAGCAGGCGTCATCACCAGAGCCTTTGGCAGGCGAGGACCAACTTTAGTCAGGATAAGTGTACCCGATGTTCCCCTTCAAAATGGCGAATTGTTGGTGCCCTTCCCGCTCAATATTTGGGAAGAGGCCCAGGGCCTTCGTCTATATAAGTAGAGCTAGCCACCATAGTAGAGAATCGAATCCTCTCCCCCCAGGCAGGCATTTTGGGATCAGAGGGAGATAGAGACCCGATCCTCGAGCTAGAGCGATGGGATACCACTTAGCAGTTCATCACACCCACCAAGAGCAGACCCTCGCGAGGCTGTTCTTCCCTGTACTGTTCCTCATCAGCCCAAGAGGCAATCCACACACCACACACTAGAGTAGGGTATTACACCACGATGGTGGCCTGAACCAGTATAAATCTTGCGTCTCTTGTGCTATTCTTGTTAGTAGTTTAGGTCCCTATGATTCGGTGAGGTACGAGACGGTGGGGGGTTGGATCTCCGCGCGCACCCCAGAGTTCGAACCTTAAGGGTCTGCCGGAACCCAAAATCCGACATTTGGCGCGCCCTGTAGGTGCGCCGAATCTGCCTTTCGCCGCCTCGTTCTTCCCGACCACTGCAACCATGTCGGCGACGCTCGTCGGGCTCGCGCCAGCGCCGAGCCGCCGCCTCCCATGTCGCCCAGACGGCTCCGTCGGCGGGCGCCCTCGCTGCTCCCGTCACCTGCCATCAACGCTGCCACCGGCCCGGCGGGGAACGAGCAGCGAGCGTCGTCCCAGCACCCGTCCATGAGGCGGGACGGCCGCACCGCCACGCCTTCACTCACCCCCGCTGGTTCTTTGTCGCGCACGCCCCGCGCGGCCATGGAGGCCCGAGCTGCACTCATCACGGCCAACGAGCTCCTGCGCTACCGCCCCATCGACGACGTCTACGAAGAATGGCTCGACTGCGTCGCTGAGCTCGTCCGTGCTGCGGGAGGTGACCCCGCGCCATCCGTCTCACTGCACCGCACCCCGCCCCGCGCGGGCGATGAAGCTCCCGTGGCGCCTCAGCCGCCTCCTCCTCAAGACGGCGCCCTGGCCCCAAGGCACGCGGCCCCTGGGCGGAACCCGTTCCGCCAGGCACCGGCGCGGCAAGAGCAGAGCTGCCAAGAAGTCCCTCGCCCGCAAGAAGCTGCCTGAGCGATCCCCGCTCCAGCACGTCAAGACCCTGCGCTGCCCCCAGCCGCGGCGTAGGGAGGCCTGCAAGACCAACCTCTCTGCCGTCCGAGACCCCCCGCGGCCACGGCGGGCTACTGCGCCTTCACCACCGAGCTGCGCAGTGTCGCGTGGCCCGCCAAGTTCAAGCCAGACCTGCCTCCACGCTACGACGGCACGGCTGACCCTACGGAGTTCCTCCAGCTCTACGAGCTAGGCATCGAGGCTGCCAACGGAGATGAAAAGGTCATGGCGAACTGGTTTCCCATGGCGCTCAAGGACGGAGCCCGCACCTGGCTCCTGAATCTGGCCCCAGGCACAATCTCTTCCTGGGCCGAGATGCGCACCCGCTTCATCGCCAACTTCCAAGGTACTCGCGACCGGCCGCCCGCCGTGAGTGACATGCGCCGGATCAAGCAGCAGCCAGGGGAAACCCTGCAAAAGTACATCCATCGCTTCAACAATGCACGCCTCAAGATCCCCAGGGTAACAGAGGAGGCCATCATCTCTGCCTTCTCCGACGGCGTGCGCGACGTCAAGATGAAGGAGGAGCTGGCGATGCATGAAGATATGTGCACCTCCCTGGAGCTGTTCAACTTGGCGACCAAGTGCGCCAGGGCTGAGGAAGGGCGCCTCTCCCTCCTCGAGCTGCCTACCGCGGATCCCGAAGAGAAGAAGTCCAAGGCCAAGGACGTGAAGCGCAAGGGGGCTGCCGTGCTCGCAGCCGAACCAGACACCAAGCGAGGCAGAGATCAGCCCGAGTCTTCCAAGGGCAGCCGGTACTGCGTGTACCATGACCTCCACACCCACAACACCAATGAATGTCAAGAGCTCCGGGCCGTGCGCGAAGGAAGGGTCGGCAGACGCCCTGAGCGCAGCGACCGGGGCTACGACCGAGGAGGAGGAAGGAATGCAGGACGCTGGGAAGACCACGTTCCGCGCCAAGGGTGGCGCGACCAACCTCGCGAGGACCGCTGGCAAGACCCACCTCGCGAGGAGGGCTGGAGGGATCAGCCTCGTGAGAATCGTCCGCAGGGAACGCAGCCTCTCCCTCCCCGCCGCCACCAAGGAGAGTCAAGACCGTCATCAGACGAGGGGCTGGGGCTTCCAGAAGCGCGTGCGATCGCTTTGCATCCCGGGCGGAGCTCAAGCCCCACCTCTCACCGCATCTTCAAGCAGTTCGCCTGTGAAGTGAATGCAGTCCGCCCCAAGCTCGAGTCCACGCGCCTCTCGTGGTCGGCGTGCGCCATCACGCTCAGCTCAGCGGATCAGCTCAAGTCGCGCAGCCACAGCCGGAGTTCTCCCAATGCTTTGCTCCCCAATCATCGAAGAACGGTTGGTCACCAAGACCCTCATCGACGGCGGAGCGGGGCTCAACGCTCTGTCCGTGGAGACATTCAACAATCTTCAAGTGCCCTACATACCAGCTTCAGCCAACCAAGCCTTTCTCCGAGTCACCGACGGCTCCACGGTCCCGATCGGGCAGGTCCGCCTTCCCGCCACCTTCGGGCCCGCGACAACTACCACACCGAGCTCATCGACTTCGACGTCGCCCACATTCGCTTTGCCGTACAACGCCATCCTCGGTACCCAGTGTTGGCCAAGTTCATGGTCAGAACCCACCATGGCTACAACATCCTCAAGAGGCCGAGAAGGCGGGGTCATTAGTGCCCCGTGAAGAGAGAGATGCAGTGCTCCCGGAGCAAGCTTTTCAGCCGCATCGCCGGAAGACCTGCACCACAAGCAGCGGGACGCCCCGAGGCAGCACCCAAGAAGAAGAAGACATCGACCGACCCGGCTCATCAAGAGACAGGCCCCTCAGGGCCCGCACCGGGCCAGGCGGAGCCTCCTTCCATCGCATAGGAAAGCGCGCCCGACGCCCTCCTCAGGCAGGGCTCGGGGGCTCTCCCATGGAGGGCCACCGACCTCGCCAAGGTCTCGAGGGAGGCGCTTGGGCACCACGTGGAGGCGTGTTTCGAAGCATGTTTCCCGCAAGCAGGAGCAAGACCAGGAGGACAGAACCCTCAAGAGTTCATTAGCAAGGCCATTCAGGAGCTACAGGAGTCAAGGGTCATGAGGGGCAGCCGCCGCCTGCCCGCTGTGGCCCCCCATCCAGGCGAGGATGGTGGGCTGCGCGTCTGCATCGACATACCAGGGCTCAACCGAGCCGCATCTCAAGAGCGCCTTTGGCCCTCGCGAGTGGGACGTTGCGAGGATCCGCCCCACAGCTACGTACGCATGCCTTATGGCCTGCCAAACGCAGCTGCTGCGCACCAGCGTCTCATGAGGACCATCCTGGAGGCTCAAGAGGTCAGGCACGCCGCAGCCCTGGTGGAGATGGAGATGGCCCATGAGGAGCCAAGCAGCGCCTCGGCCCTCCCGAGGCCCCCGGCCCGGGGCTCATGAGGATCGGCTCCCGCAGCCCAACGAGTCTGCTACATCAACAACCCTTCATCCCCAACATCACCAGTGACATCTTTAAGTTTTATTTTCGGTGGGGCGCCTTGAGGTCATTATTCCCGTGCCGCATGGGTCCGTCCTGCGGCATGTATCCTTCTTATTTCATGTCTTTAGCTTATCCTGTTGGGGGCGCCCCTCGGGCTGCATCATCCCCAAGCCGCTCGGGCCAGTCCCAGCGGCATGTTTCCTTCATGCGTTTTCCTTAGGATTATGCTCTCGTCCCACCATGCTTGTTATTTGGTGCCTTCTCCTGGTGGAGAAATCTTGCACATTAAAGGGGGGGTGCCTGAGCATCACGACTCAGGGCTCCTACCGGCTCTCCGGCCCTCACCCTCTGGTCTTGTCCATGGCATCGCGACTGGCTTGCCAATGACGGCCGAGACCAGCCCGAGAGCCGGACCCGAGAACATAGAGTTTCATTATCCAATCCAGCTTATGCTAAGGGGGTGCCTGAGCATCGCGACTCAGAGCTCCTACCGCCTCCGCCCCTCACCCTCTGGTCTTGTCCATGGCATCGCGACTGGCTTGCCACCGACGGCCGAGACCAGCCCGAGCCGGGACCCGAGGACGAGGGTTGCGTCATCTAACCCAGCTTGCTGCTTAAAGGGGGTGCCCGAGCATCGCGACTCAGGGCTCCTACGGGTCTCCGCCCTCACCCTCTGGTCTTGTCCATGGCATCGCGACCTGGCTTGCCAACACGGTAGAGACCAGCCCGAGAGCCGGGACCCGAGGACGAGTTGCGCCATCTAACCTAGCTTGCGCGTTAAAGGGGGTGCCTGAGCATCGCGACTCAGGGGCTCCTACCGCTCTCCGCCCTCACCCTCTGGTCTTGTCCATGGCATCGCGACTGGCTTGCCACGACGGTGAGACCAGCCCGAGAGCCGGGACCAAGAAGTAGAGCACCGCATCCGCCAATTTTGTAGGAACACACTCAAGATAAGGCCCAGAGCCAGCGAACCCACCTTGAGGTAGGGCCTCGTGAGTCCCAAGACTGCTCGGGGTTCCCGACACACCTCGCGAGGCCTCTCACGCCTCCAAAGCAACTAACGACAGGATTATCGACGCCCGGCGAGCTCTTGTTCCTTTTGAGGTGAACCTGCAGGGTCTCTCAAGGAGCACGAAACCACCTCGCTACGTAATCTCTCGTCGGCCAAGGCACGGACCTGGCACCGCGCCAGGAAGCATCGCCCTAACCCTCGAGATAAGTCACCCTCCGGACACACTAGTCATCGCAACACCATCCCCACACTCAATGCAACTCCGTGTTAGCAACGTCGCTCTCCTTTCTCACCGAATGATGGCTGCTTGAGCGCCAAGGGGGACCCCCTGAGCATCGCGACTCAGAGGCTCTTACCGGACCTCGGGCCGCTCACCTCCTGGCCTTGACCACGGCATCGCGACCTGGCATACCAGCGACGGCTGAAGCCGCCTTGGGATCGGGACCGTCGGCAAGAGAGCACCAAGCCCTCACGAGGTCCGAAAGGAAGAAATCGAGCTAGAACGGAATGAGCATCCCACATTGCCTCATAACAAGGATCATATTGACAAACGGTTACAAATATCTTACAAGCCCCAAGGGTACATTCTTGGCTCCTCGCAGGAACAAAAGACGCGAATCCTAAGGAGTCCTATCTACAGGGACCACCGCGGCAGACGCCATCATCAACAGTGGGCCACCCGGTCCGGAGCCAACCCCATCCAGATCGGGGCGGCGACGGCCGACGAGCCCGCCTCGCTCCAGAGCGGCGCAGGCTCGGGGCTCGTAGCTGTCGCCACTGCCTCCGCGTCGCCAAGAGCTCGGCGGAGTCGCTGGATCCTCCGCGCCTTCACACCGAGGAGCTGCCAAGGAGCGGGCAGTTGGCCTCTGCCTCATCACAGCAGGACCCGACCACCTCTCCTGGGCAGCACTCCAGCCAGCGACCCTCCGCCGAACAGCTTGAAGGATATCCCGAAGCACCGTCTGCACTCAGGTGGATCGTGAGGGCGCCTCGCCCCGCAAACCCGGCGACCTCGCCCCAGCCTCGAGTCATGAAGACCTCGCCGGGGCAACTTCTGCAACCTTTGCCCCGTCGCGAGGTGCCGCAGCCGGCGATCGCAGCCAGAGTCCTGGGGGCTCCCCACACGGACGGGCGGAGGCGAAGAAAGAAGGAAGACGAATCCAAGACTTAGGAGGCGCGGTGTCGCTGCCACGAACTCCCGCAGAGCCTCGGCGTGGACTCTGTGGGGAAGACGCGCACCTTCGTGACCCGCCGGGCGTCGTCGGCGGCGCCGCTGTGGCGCCCGCGCCACCTCTTCGTGGCCGCCAATTGGCGCAGCATAAGGAAGAGGAAACCCTGGTGGCGGCCGCACACACCAGGGCACGGGCGCCTCGCGTGCGCTCCCTGCCTCGGCACCGGAGAGCAAGCCGCTTCGGGGAGCGGGTCAGATCCTCTTGAGGAGCCTTTCCTTCTCTTCCCCGAGAACCGCAGATCGGAGCCATGGCAGCCGACGAGACGAGGAAGATGAGAAGCGAAGGATAGACCGAGGGCGACACCGCTCCACGATAGCCGGGCGGAGGCCAACCGTCGGCCTCCACGATCACCAGTCATCATGCCCAGCTCTGCATGCAAGGACCTATCGAATCCGGGCGGTTACCGAGGCGCCGTGGGGATGCAGTGCGCCCACGTCAAATCAACCGCCACGCGGCGCCCAAGGCCGCAGGCTGTTAGGGCCCACGATGCTTCGCACTTGCCCTTTCACCTCTCTGCACGGCCGAGGTCGGGCGCGCTGCGGGCCCTGGGCTATCTGCCGGCGTTCCGGGAACGGGGTCCCAGACTTGCTCGCTCAAGGCTGCTGGTGTGGCTCAAGGAGGCCCAGACAGCCCATCTTCATCTACACAAGATCAAGACCCTCGCGAGGCCAAGATTCATGGGCGGACGACCAAGAGCTTCTCAGCGCCTCGTCACAGCTGGCTCGAGGAGGCGGAGAGTTCAAGGCAGGTACCTCGCGAGGTGCCCATGACGCAAGCCATGACGCACTAAGGGCGCCACGGGTGCCAGCTCACAGAAGGCCCTCCTTTCCCTTTGGTGCAAAGGAGCAAGAGCAGGCAAGAGCATCGAGCAAAGGCATCCGTTTGATTGCAACAAGACCAAGACCAGCCCCAACGGCTGGAATGCGCCATCGTGGAGCCCAAGCAAAGGCCATCACCAGAGCCTTTGGCAGGCGAGGACCAACTTTAGTCAGATAAGTGTACCCGCTGTTCCCCTTCAAAATGGCCAATTGTTGGCGCCCTTCCCGCTCAATATTTGGGAAGAGGCCCAGGGCCTTCGCCTATATAAGTAGAGCTAGCCACCATAGTAGAGAATCGAATCCTCTCCCCCTGTGCAGGCATTTTGGGATCGAGAGGGAGATAGAGACCGATCCTCGAGCTAGAGCGACGGGATACCACTTAGCAGTTCATCACACCCACCAAGAGCGACCCTCGAGGCTGTTCTTCCTGTCAGATTCCTCATCAGCCTAAGAGGCAATCCACACACCACACAATCGGAGTAGGGTATTACACCACGATGGTGGCCTCAACCAAATAAATCTTGCGTCTCTTGTGCTGTTCTTGTTAGTAGTTTAGGTCCCTGTGATTCGGTGAGGTACGAGACGGTGGGGGGTTGGATCTCCGCAGGCACCCCAGAGTTCGAACCTTAAGGGTCTGCCGGAACCCGAAATCCGACATACGTGAATGAAGTGAGGAAGTTGGAAGAACGTTTCGACGGCCTACAGGCAGAACATGTTCCCCGAGCGGAGAACAGCATTGCCGACGACTGTCGAAACGCGCTGCCCTCAAGTTGCCTGTGGAACCAGGTACCTTTGTACTTAGTTAACACAACCATCTGTAGAGCCATCGGCAGGGCAGAACAAGCGAAGGAAGACAACCCCTGTCAAGTACCTTCCCACCGAGCTCCCAGGAGCCGCCAGCAAGGAGGTTGCCAGGTACCCCAAGCTTGACGAGGGGCAACTACCTCCGACGGGGCCCCAGACCCTAACCGTAGAGGCAGCTGCCCCTGCGGCCGAAGATGTACCTATGGTCCTTGCCGTCGAGCCCCAGGCTCCGGCATGGGCGCAACCAACCATCTATTTCCTCCAAACAAGAGAACTCCCCGAGGAGCAGGAATAAGAAGAGAAAGTAGCCCGTCGGTCCAACATGTATAGGTTTGTGGATGATACCCTGTACAGAAGGTGGCCAAACGGAGTCAGGCTGAAGTGCGTTCCTCGAGAGGACAGACTAGAGGTGTTGGTAGAGATACATGGAGGTATGTGTGGCTCCTACATAGGGTCAAGGGCCCTTGCCGTCAAGGCATTCCAGCAAGATTTCTTCTGGCCCACAGCCCTCCAGGATGCAGCTGCGCTAGTAACCAAGTGTGAAGCATGTTAGTTCCATTTGATGAAGCTTCATCAACCAGCTCAAGCCCTTCAAACAATCCCTCTCTCCTGGACATTTTTGGTTTGGGGGCTCGACATACTGGGCCCCTTCCCCCGTGCTGTCGGGGGCTTTGAGTACTTGTATCTTGCAATCGACCAGTTCACAAAGTGGCCCGAAGTGGAGGCAATGAGGATGGTGACAGCACAGTTAGCCTTCAAGTTCTTCAAGGGGCTAGTTTTCCGTTTTGGTGTGCCGAACAGGGCCATCACGGACAACGGCACGCAGTTCACAAGCCGCACCTTCATGCAATACATCCAGGACCTCGGTAGCAAGGTCTGTTTTGCTTCAGTGGCACACCCATGGAGCAACGGCTAGGCGGAGAGGGCAAATGCTGAAGTACTGCGAGGCCTGAGGACAAAGACTTTTGACAGGCTGCACAAGTGTGGAAGGCACTAGATTGATGAGTTGCCGATGGTTCTTTGGTCGATCAGAACGACACCAAATCGAGCCACCGGCCAGACACCCTTTTCCCTAGTATACGGGGCAGAAGCAGTTCTCCCCACGGAACTCACATACGGGTCACCTCGAGTGCTCTCTTATGACGAGCATGAGCAAGAGTAGTTGCGGCAAGATGACACGACGCTCCTTGAGGAAGATCGTCTTCGGGCGGCTGTGTGAGTTGCACGCTACTAGCAGGCCTTGCGCCGCTACCATAGCCACAAGGTTCATGCCCAAAGCCTTGAGGAAGGCAACCTTTTTCTTCGACGCGTTCAGTCAGCCAAGAATTCCAACAAGTTGACGCCAAAGTGGGAAGGCCCTTATCGGGTAAACAGGCCTGCGCAGTCCGCCTGGAGACAGAAGATGGTGTCCCAGTGAGCAACTCCTAGAACATTGAACATCTCTGTAAGTTTTACCCATGAGGCACAGTTGCCAGGCCTCCCAGCAAGCCACCTTTTGTACAAGCTTGCCGACAAGGCATGTAACCCTTTGTACAAAGCCAGTCTCAGACCCTGGGCATAAATAAATGAAGCACTGGCGCCCTAAGTTTTAGCATGCATGCTAGGTTAAGTCTCTCTTTGGTAGGGTTGATAGTGCCCGGTGGCAACTAACCCCTAGCATAGAGGTCGGGTGTGTGTCTTTCCGTCCTTTCCAGTCTTTTCTTTGGTTCGCAGGATGCACAGGCGTTTCTGCTAAGCCATTTAAGGGCAGGGAGACGGATCGACATCCCCGACCTCGGCAAGCCATTGTCGGGGGGCTGCAGATTTAAGCACCCGACCACGGCAAGCCAAGGTTGCCGGGGGCTGCAGATCCAGATAAGTCCTTTATCCCCTGTTATGCATTTCCGTGTGGAATTGGGACGTATGACACCTCGTTTATTCCTGGGCCACCGTGCTTGAAGGAGTCCTGGACTAGGGGGTGTCCGGATAGCCGAACTATCATCTTTGGCCGGACTCCTAAACTATGAAGATACAAGATTGAAGACTTCGTCCCGTGTCCGGATGGGACTTTCCTTGGCGTGGAAGGCAAGCTTGGCGATACGGATATGTAGATCTCCTACCATTGTAATCGACTCTGTGTAACCCGAACCCTATCCGGTGTCTATATAAACCGGAGGGTTTGTAAGTGCATCTAGTGCCCCTTAGTGATTTTGGTGTATTGAAGACTTATAGGTTAAGGGACTAATGTGTTTATGAGTGTACACAGTCTATAAGTCTATGAGGAGTTTGATATTTACAGAGAAAGTCGACCCTAAAATGAAGTTCTTCGATCAAGACTTTGATATTCTCAAGACTTTACAAGACTTTGAAAGTGAAGAAATTGGTGTGACCTTGAAGACTTGGTATTCTTTGAGGAACATGAAGCGTGAAGACTTTTGTTTTCGTAGTTTCGTTTTCTCTTTCTTGAGTCATAGGAAACACCGTCTTCGTTAAAAGGGTCGAGGAAATACTAAGGAAAAATTTCCATGTGATGCTCAACTCAAAATCCTACACCTACCAATCCCTTCAAGTGAAGCCTTTGAAATCTCATACAGTTCAGTCAATTTCTTCATGGATGAGACGAAGTTCTTCTAGTCATTGAGGAATTTGTTCTGACCGAGGAGTTAGGAATTCGCCAAAGGCGGATTGCCTACACATGAGGAACATGATAGCCCCGAGGAATTTGAGAGTCAAATTTCCGACCATTGCTGTGTTGCGCGCCAGCTGTCCCAAAATATCTTATCCACATAACGGTCATATCATTGAAGGGCATTTATGTCTTATCATGTCGGGCTGCTCCCTAGGCTATAAATAGCCACCCCCAACAACCACTAGCTGGCTGGCTGCTCCGAGAGAACTTGACACTTGTCATTTGAGAGTAACCCATCCTCCGAGGACTTTGAGCGAAAATCATCGAGTGAGGAAAAACCCAAAACCAAACCCCTACAAACCCAAAGTGATTGAGCATCACTGAAGAGATTGATCCTGCGTGGATCCGACGCTTGTTACCTTTGAAGACTGTGCTTCTTCCAGACGGTTAGGCGTCATGGTCTAGAGCATCCAAGAGGAAATGTGGATCGCCGAGTGACCAAGTCCGTGAAGGTTTGGAATTCGCCTGAAGACTTACCACGAGTGATTGGACGAGGTCTGTGTGACCTTAGTTCAAGGAGAATACGGTGAGGACTTGGTGTCCTGAGCTGCGTGCTCGAGGATCGGGTGTCCGGACTGTGTGTCCTCGAGTTTAAATACTCAGCCGCTCCAACCAGACGCATAACCGAGACAGCAGTTGGAACTGGTCTACCAAATCATTGTCTTCACCAACCTAATCGGTTCTATTTCCTCAACCCTTTCATTTCCTCATTACCGTGTTGAGTGTTCATTTATATCTGTGTTTGAAGACTTTGATCAAGACTTTCTCAATTTCCTCAGTTCAATTTCTTCATCGCTTTGTCTTCATCTTGTGCCATCCTGTGTTTACGCTTTTCATACTCTTTGATTGTCTTCATTTCATCATGATGACCATGTCCGCATCTCTTATGCTTACTTCTGAGTACTTATTCCGCTGCAAGTAGTTCTTCACTAAGGAATTTCCTCACCGGATAATTCCTCATTGAATAATTCATAAAAATCGCCTATTCACCCCCCTCTAGTCGATATAACGCACTTTCAATTGGTATCAGAGCAAGGTACTCCCTTGTTCTGTGTGATTTTGGTTTAACCACCTGGAGTTTTTAGTTATGTCGACCGCAGGTATGAAGAAAGTGACATGCCCTATCTTTGACGGTCATGACTATCCCAAGTGGAAGGCCATGATGAGGAAGCGCCTCATGGCAATGAACAGCGAGCTGTGGGCCGTCACTGAGATTGGGCTTACCGATCTATGCAAGAAGGCGGGCGCTGATGACATTCACAAGTACACTCGACTTGACATCATGGCGAAGGACATCATCTGTTCCTGCCTATCCAGAGATGAATTCAAGCGCATTATGCATCTTTGCAATGCGAAGCTTATCTGGGACCGAATCTCTGATGTCTATGAAGGACATCGAACCCGTCATGATCCTTGGTTTGAGGACTTCAAGGAATCTCTCAATACGATGACTTTCGAACCAGATTCATCATCTTCTGCATCGTGTCTCATGGCAAAGGGTGACGAGGTAACCGAATGTTCCTCATCTGAGTTTAGTGACTATGAATCTGATGATGATGGATCTGATGATGATATTGAACCTAGCTATACCAAGCTTGTTTGTATTACCACCAAACAACAACATGCCTTGGAAAAGGTTCAAAACATGCTAGATAAAAGTGATGATATGTTAGGTGAAGAAATGGACCGCACTAAAGCCCTGACTGAAAATCTTCAGAGACTTCAGTCTAGGTTTGACAACCTTCAAGGTCATCATAACACTCTCTTGTCGGATCATGAGAAACTTTCTTATGAATTTCTTCAAAGAAAGCAAGATCTTGAGAAGCTAAGAGTGAGTTATGAAGATCTTCAGAAGGAGCGCGATTCATTACTTGCTCAACAAATCAGCGCTTCTCAGTAAGAATTTGTTCCTCCATGCTTAAAGTGCATTGAACGTGAATCTGCTAATTCTTCACCTAAATTTTCAAATGCTTCAATTGTTACAAATTCTTCACCTACCTCTGCTATCACTAATTCCTCATCTGAGGACATTGCTAGTATCACTGACGATGCAGGGGCTGAAGGAATTGTACATGACAGCATGTACAAAAGCCTCAAAGGGCATCGAGTCTTTGTGATGTGCTTAAAAGCAGATCCTCAACAAGAACCCTAGGAAAGAGGGTATTGCCTTTGAGAGGAAACTCAATGCTGATGGAACATATTGGAAGCCCGACAAGATCCCAAAACCTCATGGGTTGCTGCAAAGGGACCTCCAGCTTGATCCATCTAACTTATCCGGCTTTACATCCTGAATCTCCTCATTCTTCCGATGAGTCATTTGACTCAACTATAAACTGTTCAAAAATCAGAATGGTGAAGTATTTGCTAGATATGTTGGTACTAATCGCAGAAGCAGTTCCCTATGAAGAAAATCTGGGTTCCCAAGAAGTGCCTTGAAAGTCTTCAGGTGAATGTCCTCATGACACCACCTGTGAAGAATAGGAACCCCAGATCAAACTCTTCATATGGACCAAATTCTTCATATGGATCCAAGTCCTCATACGGACGAAATTCCTCACGTGGATCAAATTCATCAAAAGGATCAAAGTCCTCATATGATTATCATCGTGCTAACAACTCTCTTCCACAGGGTAGAGCTAAGGGCTATGAATATGTGCATTATTCTTCAAACCAATATGTTCATAAGTCCTCGAAGAATTTCTCTGCTTATTCATATGCTTACCCTAACCCCTCTTATGTGAAACGAAATGGTTTGGCATCTATGCCACCATTCTCATATGGTGCTCATGAGTGATGAACTCTTTGCCACCCCTTCGATGTGGGTGGTGAAGAAAAGAACTAACCTCTTCTGCAGGGGTTAGGTCTCCAGGGCGTGCTTTAACGTCTGAAGAATTTCTTTGGGGCACGACAAAAATGCCCGAAAGGACGCAAAGCTAATCATGAAGAAATGAACTTTCATTTCACACGTCCTCATATCGCTTATCTATTATATTTGCTGATGAAATTCATCGATGAAATTGATATCATATTCTTCACCGATGAAGTATATGAGATCGTAAGTTGCACTAATTCATCTGCAGGATGATCAACCCAAAGCCAATGAGTGGGTCCTCGATAGTGGATGTACAAATCACATGACCGGTGACAAGAATCTATTGATGGATGCTCCCTTATCACCGTCACATCTGAAGCATATCATCTTTTTGACAAAGGCAAAAGTCGGTATTGGGTCTTGGTAAGGTTGCGATCTCTAAGGACATACACATGGACAAAGTCATGCTTGTTGAGTCCTTAGGATACAACCTCATGTCGCCTCAATGCTTTGTGATCTTGATATGGTTGTTGTCTTTGGCAAGTATCGTTGTGTTGTGATCATGGAAGCTGACAATTCCAAAGTCTTCGAAGGCTTTAGGAGAGGAGACTTGTATATTGATTATTTCTCTACAGGACCACAACCAGCCGTGTGTCTACTTGCAAAAGCTTCAGAAGGCTGGCTATGGCATCGGCGACTTGGTCACGCAGGCATGAGGAATTTGCACACGCTTGCAAAGAAGAAGCATGTCATTGGCATTGAAAATGTCAAATTCCTCAAGGATCACTTGTGTGGAGCCTGTGAAGCTGAAAAATGACCAAGGCCAAGGATCCAACGAAGACTATCATGACCACTACTCGTCCATTCGAATTGCTTCACATGGACCTCTTTGGTCCTAATCATTACTCAGCAGTCACGAATGATGCATCTTTATATGGCTTTGTTATTGTTGATGATTACTCTCGTTACACATGGGTACACATTGTTACTTACAAAAATGAAGTGCAGGAAGTCTTCAAGCGATTTTCCTCGAGGGCTTCAACCAACTTTGGTGTGAAGATCGACACATCAGAGTGACAATGGAACTGAGTTCAAGAATTCGGTCTTGATGACTATCTTGATGAACTTGGTATTACTCATGAGTTATCTGCTCCTTATACTCCTCAAAAAATGGCGTCGTGGGCGCAAGAACAGAACTCTTGTTGAGATGGCTCGCACTATGCTTGATGAATACAAACGCCTAGTCGTTTTTGGATTGATGCAATTGATACCGCAGCCACATCATCAACAGAGTATATCTTCACAAATTCTTCAAGAAGACTGCCTATGAACTCCTCACCGACAAGAAACCCAATGTGAGTTATTTCAAAGTCTTGATTGCTAAATGCTGGATTAGAGATCCTCATCACAATTCTAAATTTGCACCAAAGCACATGAAGGTTTTATGCTTGGTTACGGAAGGACTCGCACACCTCTGAGTCTTCAACATCGCTCTTCACAAGATTGTTGATCTTGTAGATGTGCGGTTTGATGAAACTAATGGCTCGCAAAGAGAGCACCTACATTTTGTGTTAGATGAACCAGCACCTGAGGAATCTATCAAGTTCAAGGCAACTGAGGATGTCATTCCTACTGAAGAATCTGTTGAAGAATTCATTCTGTCTGACGAAGAACGTCGAGTGATGCACTGAAGAAAATGTCAAGACAATGGTGCTGAAGAAAATGCTGATCAAATTCCTTGACGACAACCAGCTCATCCTCGTGTTGCAAAAGAAGTGCAAGTTGACAAGATCATCGATGACATTGACGCGCCAGGTCCTCTCACCCGCTCAAAAGCTTCACATTTATCTAACTTTTGTGGGCACTATGCTTTTGTCTCTATCACAGAGCCCACTAAGGTAGATGAAGCATTTCTGGAGCCTGAGTGGATTCAGGCCATGCAAGAAGAATTACATCAGTTCGAGCTCAACAATGTCTGGGAACTTGTCAAACGTCCAGATCCTCGCAAGCATAATATCATTGGCACAAAGTGGATCTACCGCAACAAGCAAGATGAAAATGGCCTTGTGGTGAGGAATAAGGCACGACTTGTAGCTCAAGGCTACACACAGGTTGAAGGAATTGATTTCGATGAAACTTTTGCACTGTTGCTAGACTTGAGGCTATTCGATATTACTTGCTTATGCTAACCATCATAATATCACTTTATATCAAATGGATGTGAAAAGTGCATTCCTCAATGGTAAGCTTGAGGAAGAAGTATATGTTGCTCAACCCCAGGTTTTGAAGATCCAAAGAATCTTGACAAAGTCTTGAGACTCAACAAGGCCCTCTATGGTCTCAAACAGGCCCCACAAAGTGGTATGATACATTGAAGGAATTCTTCGTGAAGAATGGCTTCACACCAGTTCACTTGACCCTACTCTCTTTACTAAATCATATGATGGTGAACTGTTTGTGTGCCAAATATATGTTGATGATATTATCTTTGGCTGTCTTGACCAACGTTATAGTGATGAATTTGCCTATATGATGAGTGAAGAATATCAAATGTCTATGATGGGAGAGTTGAAATTCTTCTTAGGTCTTCAAATTAAATCAACAACACAATGGCATATTCATATCTCAGAGAAATACCTCAAAGATGTCTGAAGAAATTCGGCATGCAAGATTGCAAAGGCGTCAAAATTCCTATGCCCACAAATGGCCATCTATGCCTTGATGAAAATGGTATTGACTTGATCACAAGGTATACCGCTCCATGATTGGTTCTCTATTGTACTTATGTGCATCTAGGCCAGATATAATGCTTAGTGTTTGCATGTGTGCCCGATTTCAAGCTACACAAGGAATCACACCATAAGGCTGTGAAGCATATTCTTCGATATCTAGCTCACACACCAACACTAGGATTATGGTACCCCAAGGGCTCTACTTTTGATCTCATTGGATATTCTGACTCTGACTATGCTGGTGATCGTGTGGACCGCAAGTCAACATCTGGTACTTGTCATTTCCTCGGACGATCTTTGGTCTGTTGGTCCTCGAAGAAACAGAACTGCGTATCACTATCTACTGCGGAAGCTGAATACATTGCTGCTGGCTCTTGTTGTGCTCAATTGCTGTGGATGAAGCAAACTCTCAAGGACTACGGCATCAACGTGAAGAATGTGCCTCTCTACTGTGATAATGAGAGTGCCATCAAGATTGCTCACAACCTAGTTCAGCACTCGAAGACAAAGCACATTCAGATTCTTCATCATTTTCTTCATGATCATGTGTTGAAGGGCGACATCTCCATCGAGCATGTGAAGACTGAAGAACAACTAGCCGATATCTTCACAAAGCCCTTGGATGAGAAGAGATTTAGCAAGTTGCGGTGTGAGCTAAATATCTTAGAATCTTCGAATGTTCTTTGAAAAGGACACACATCCTGACACATATGCAAAATTGATGACTTAGATGTGCAACACATGAAGAAACGTTTTCTTCAATCAATGAAGAATAACACTCTAAGTGTGAAGAAATTAATGAAGAATTTGATTCTCGTAACCCTCGACAATTATGCGCGGTGTCTGAAATCATCATTCTTATCTGATGGGGTCACGCCACCACCAAAGTTGAAAATCTTCAATTTGAGTTTTCCTCAGTTTTGAAATTCTTCAGTTTTCAAATTCTTCAACTTTTCAAAATCTTCACTGCTTCCGTTTTTTCTTCATTGGCTATATATATATATATATATATATATATATATATATATATATATATATATATATATATATATATATATATATATATATATATATATATATATATATATATATATATATATATATATATATATATATATATATATATATATATGGGTATATATGTCCTATCATGTCTCTTTCACTTATGGCTATTTCTTCAAGTCGCTTTTTCTGCTAAGTGAATGTGATCGACCTTCCCCTCTATGCTATACTCAACCCAATCTATTCACAAATTCTTCGTGTGCATTCTATTTGAAACTTGTTCAAAATCTTCATTGTATCCTTGTCAGCTGAAGAAATTGCGAACGGAACTTTAAAACTGATATTATCCAAACTTTCGTTTTTGCCGCTCAAACCATTCCGCATCCCACGATAGATTTATCTATTCACCCATGATCTAACACAATCTCCACTTTTCAATGCGTGGGTGACACATGTCAGCGAATGAGAAGGGTCAGAACACGTTAGTCCCCAAATCTTGAGCGAACAGTTTTTCACCGTGGCTATATATACCCCCTCTCCCCTTCCTCACTTCCTTTACTCCGCTCGACCGCTCTCTCTCGCTCGAGCTTCTCAAACCCTAGCGCCGCCGCTACTCCATCGTCGCCGGTGAGGAAGAGCTTCACTGCCTCGACCTCGTCACCGTCGTACTCGCGCCGACCGCGGAAATCTTCACTCCGCCGCCGCCGTAGCTGTCTTCCTCCGCCGAGTTAGGGCGTGGAAGATCTAACCTGACGAACTTCCCATCTGTTCTTCTCGGTTAAATCGTGTTCTTCAGTTCGGGTAATTAAAAGTTACTTTTATTACTCGCTTTGATTCTCAAACCTTCCTGAAAATCTTCAAAGGTGTTTATTCTTCAAATCTTCACACATATGAACACCTCAAACAAAATATGCTCTTGATTCGTTTCTCTAAGCAATGATTTTCTTCAAGATTCCTCAATTGTGTGGATCCTCGATCTATACAACTCGGAACCTAAGACAAAGATCGCTTAGTGAAATTCTTCAAAACTCATCTAGTCAAATTCCTCAAACTAGTTTTTTTGAAAAACCTTACGAGAACGCATATGACCTCTCCAAATTCCTCGCAACTATACTCTGTTCACAGTACTCATGTCCGCTTTGAATCACTAGGTTCTCATCAACTTAACTCATTTGCAGCGTTCCTCGAAGAAAAGTTGCATACTTCTTGAGAGAATTCGATTGTTCAAATTCCTCACCAAGAATATGGCGAGAAGGAAAGAAGCCACGAAAGGAGGAAAGAGGCTGAGGTCATGATGCGTTTGAGATTCTGAGGAAATCTATGCTGATTATTGCACACCTGATGAAGCCGAGTTCGGCAAAGAGAACAAAAATCAGCACAAGGTGCGCATTCAAAGGATTGAAAGGAGATGGGCAAGGGAATGGAGGGAGTACAGATATGTTACTCCAAAGTACATGAAGAAATTCGCTCTCAATCCTCCATGCCCAAGAGCTCCATTGGCACCTGGTCAAGAAGCTGACCCCACCAGCATCAAGCGTGGTGAGGACTTTCCTGAAGAATGGGCCAAGCGCCAAGCCAAATTGGCAAGACAAGCCAACGAGGAAGTGAGGAAATTTAATGAGGACTCTGCTACTGCTGCTGCCACTGAGGCCTCTGTCAAGCCAAGAAAATCTATGGCAAAGAAGCCCGCACACAAGCCAAGTGCTTCACCAACAGTGCCCTCACGGCCAAGTTCCTCAGCTGTGCCCTCACGGCAAATTCCTCATGCTGCTCCTGCTCCTCCCAAGTCCTCAGCAGCTCCTACAAAATCCTCAGCAGTTCTATCATAGTCCTCAGCACCTGTGCATCTGGCCACGTGCCAAAGGACTGCAGGCATCTCCATTGCTTCTGGTGTCTCAGCAAATTCCTCAGCTGCACCAAATTCTTCATCTGCCCGACTTCTGCTGAAGACTAAGGCCACACCGGACGAGGTCCTCGCCAAGTCCCAAGAAGAAACAGGTCGCCTTCCAAGAGCCACCAAGATGATGAGGCTGATGATGATGAACTTGCAGAAATCATCAGAGACCGTCAAGAAAGGGCCGCTAGAGCCAAAGGCACACCTGTGCCTTGCTTTTGGATCCAAGAGCGATCCTAGACTACATTGATCTCGGCACAAGGACCCAAACACTCCTATGCTCGACTTCAAATTGACACCTGGCCAAAGTCACATCTTGACTCATTTCATCCAAGAGAGAAATGGAAATTTGATACGGCTAGAGAGATCAAGAAATCGCAGTACAGAAAGGAGAAACTGCTGAAGAAAAACGTTGTCGATGACAATTGAAGAACTTATCAAGATGCAGACTGACATCAAAGCCCTCAGCGACAAATTTGACTCATATTATGCTGATTGGCAAGGATCCAAAGTCAGATTCGTCAACCTGACGAAGAAGTTCACCAATGTTGCAGCCCCAACGCAACAAGAAATTCCTCAGTGGAGCCTCACTCAGCCGATCGAAGAACATGCCAAGACACACCGATGAAGTTCAGCTCTTGAAGACAATGCTAGTTCGGGGCTGATGATCCCATTCCAGCCACCGAAGAAATTGCGGGGCATCCACTAGTGGTGCGCTGAAGAAATCTGAAGAAGTCGAACAATCGCATCGATTGCGCTGAGGAAATTCAACCAGATTCCTCAGCTCCTCCTGCGCCTACACCAACTCCAATCCTTCCATCTGCATCTGATGTGAAGAAGACCAAGGCTGCAGAATGAGCTGCAGTTAAGAAAAGGAAAGCATCTGCTGCTTCAGATTCTTCAGCCCTGAAGAAGATGAAGTCAATGACCAGCTCATTTGAAAATCCCATTGATGCTGTTCCAATTTCCTCCGTGCCATCAAAGGACCTTGTTCCTTTTGGTGAAGATTATGAGATCCCAAGCGGATCTGATGAAGAAAATCATTCTGCTGCTTCATCAGAGCAGATTGATGAAGAAATTGAAGTGGAAGCTATCCCTTCAACCCCAATCATTTCCTCGCCTATGCCTCAGTTCACAGCTGAAGAGGCCGGTGTTGAGGAAATTGAAGAAGATGTGGATATTGGAAGCACAACGCCAGTGATGAACGATGACTTTTGGGAAAGTCAGCATCCAAATTCTCCACTCTTCACCCCAATCCAACAGATTCCTCGGTCCCTGCTCCAACAGTTCAAATGGGCTCTGAAGAAACTCATCCCACTTCATCCGTACATGAAGAAATTCCAGCCACTAGCGCCGATGAACTCGATGTCTTGATCCTCGGACTGCACATGTAGAGGAACCAGAAATT